>CALNVZ010002409.1:207745-220745 GCA_940671915.1 Paracentrotus lividus | reverse complement strand
ACAACAAGAATGCGAGTAATCATTCGAACCATCCGTACGGGCTGTTGATTTACGCATTTGGGGGGGGGGGTGGGGGGGGGGGAAGCGAAGCTTTGATTGAAAAACCAAAACCTGTATTTTTTTAGAGAAAAATCCTATCTTTCTTGTTTACATTACTGAAAATCTTGAAAACATATCAGTTTGGCGCAGATTAGCATTTAATGTGCAAAGCACTCCCAAAGTTCCAATACCCGCAAATGTAACCAAAACGGCTGCGCCACAGAGAGAACAATCGGGATCCTGGGCCCGCAGCAAGAGTTAAACGACTAAAATTAAATTCTTTTTGACAAAATAGGCGACTTTTCCCGTCATAAATAACACAACTTTACTTTTGATTGAGAAACCAACATGTATTTTTTTCTAGAGAAAATCCTTATCTTTCTGTTTACATTTACTGAAAATCTTGAAACATATCAGTTTGGCGCAGATTATCAATTTATGTGGAAAGCACACACCAAAGTTCCCAATACCGCAATGTAACCAAAACGGCTGCCCACAGGATCTGCTGTAGTGCTTTTGTGTAGTTCCCTAGTATCACGCGGCTCATGAATGGTTATTTTACCCTCTGGTAATGAAACCATTTGTAAAAGAAATTTGGAGAAACATCACAGCGTATCAAGTTTCCGGAATGAATATTCTTTTTAAAAAAGGGAAATTTCCCATTCCAAGTACGATGATGATAATGGTAATACCTGAATGATATAGCAATAAATCGAAAGTCCGAATTCTGTTTTGCTGAAAACTTCTGGCTAAATCAAAACGAATGCCTCAACTTTTCGATAAAAATCATGATGATTGTTATTCGTGTTTCGTCTTCATATATCTCTCTATTTCAGTTGCCCCCCCCCCCCTCACACACAGCTCTTGTATAAATAAAAAAAAATCATGAAGATTGTGTACCAGTATTTGTTTTGTTTTCCTGTTGCTATTTTAACCCTTCCGCTGCGGCAGGCCCATATATGGCCCACTGAGAGGTAACTCGCTGAGACGGCAGGCCCATATATGACCCACAAAATAGATTTATTTTCAGAGCAATATTTACCCGCTATTTAGAAAGAATAAGAAGTAAAAATGTACTGAAATACCTTCTAAGAACACCAACTATTATTATACTGTTAAAAAAACATACCCTTTCAATTTGAAATTTCCAAGAAAATTGTAATTTTTAGCAACCACTGATCTCTTCTTGTCTGCTTTTTCGCAAACGATCCTTGTGTACATAAACAAACGGGTGATAGAAGCGGACTCGTACAGCCATACGCGCGCGCCAGTTATCCCACAATCCTTTGCGTGATACCATCGGGTCGAGCGTTCTTTTCATTATTTTAGGGGGGAGGGGAGAGAGAGAGAGAGAGAGAGAGAAGAATAAGGGCAGGGGCGTAGAGTGAATTACACATTGGAAAGACGGACATGAAATAGTATAAAAGCGAAAGGAGTACAGACGAAAAGCGCAATTTTCAAGAAGTGAATCAAAAGAAATACCGAGTCAAAAAGGGCTGAGCTTTTTATCCCCCGTTGAAGGACTGTTTTCAAAATAAAATAAATTTTGTTTGGGAAATAATTTAATTACTAGTACGCGACAGGAGCAATACATTGCTTAACGGGTAGTTTCTTGGAATATCACAATTGATCAAATCCATGTAGGCCTACTTTTATACCAAGTCAAATAAACGATTTCATTGAACTTTTTTTTTAACTCGCTAAATTACAACCACTGATTTGCACTCTATAATTCTTTTTTTGAAAAAACCTGTAAAAAGTTTATTTGAACCCGTTTTTGAATGTTTATCTAAGCATGTAAGGATATTATGTAGGCTTATTATAGGAGACTATGTGCTTGATGATACAAAGCTTACATGTAAAAAGAAGTAGATCTGCTTTCATAGGAGATGGTAACAAAAAGGGTATGAACATTACAGGGTAGTCCATATTATGTCTATTGTCTCCATCCCGATAATCAATAACTATTCTTTGCGGAGCCCGGAGTATACCTTCTCACTATTGTGTCTCCAAGGCATCTCCAAGGCGTAGTTATGGCACCCAACATCCTGGTATCACAAGCTGTTAATTAGTGATAGCTTTGCTTGTGATTATCCCACAAAGTTACCACTGTCAACTTAGCCCAAATTCTACTGATGAAGGGGCTTTGAAAATTGTAATACAGGCAGATAACTTGACACATAATTTCATGTAGGCCTAATATTGAATTCTTCCCTAATTTTTTTCTCGACCTTTTCGATCTACAAATACATGTGTGCCAATAATAAAAAAGTATTAAAAAAATATTGATAAAAAGTAAAATCTTTATACTGTACATACAATATTATTATGTTTCAATAATAAAATGTACATGTATCAAACTGTGTGGATATGGCCGATTGTGATGTCCCATGCCAATCTTTCTAGATCAATCACTTTTTTTTTCAGTAAACACCAAGTTTCTCCTCTCCGTGTCTTTTTTTTATTTTTTTTGTCTTAATTTTTTTTTAAAAGTCTGTTGTTGTTTCTGTAGTTTTTATCGCGCAAGGGTTCCGTAAGGGTGTTTTCACGGAGAGAGAGAGCGATATATAGAAAGAGAAAGAGATGACAAGAGTAAAATTGCGTGTTTCACTGGTAGGATGAGGATGATAAGGAAGGATAAAAGGAGATAGAGAGAAAGGATTGCATCCATCAATTCCTGTTATTTTGATATGTCTTTATAGAAATATCTCATTAATTCGTTGTCCTAAAATTATTGAATATATCAGGAAACGGGAAGATGCAGGGGCCACGGATTTTCATTTCTCATTTCATTTTCTTATTTTAGCCCCCATCCCCCACCCCTCTCTCTCTCTCTCTAACAACATCTTATTCTTTTTTCCCTTTTTTCTCCTCTGGGTGTTTGAAGTCGATATTTTTCAAGGCTAGCTTGTTTTCTACTTCAAGCTTTTAATTGTATTACAAATTTGATTTAATTTACCATTTTTGATGAAGATGACGATGATATGACAACGATAATTACAGTAATAAGCCCAATGATATTATAGACACATGAAACTGATGAACGATACAGGGATTTGAAAAAAATTAACAGACACGATTTAAATTGTTATTACATGTATGTTATTTTTGCGACACTTAAATTCAATGACATTGAAAAAGATGAAATGATTTAATCTTATAGCGTTCAGAAGGAGATGTGGTTAAGAAAGCAAAATAATATATTATATATCTTGTGTATTATGTCGCTGGTTTTTTTTTTTAGGTGGCAAGAAATATCCATACATACAAAAATTTTTGTTCAGATGTGTGAATATGTAGCCAATGTGATTTTTTAAAACGTGTTTTAACACGATATAAAAACAGTAATTCAGGCTTGAATAGTACACAGCAGGATATGTATGGATTATTGGTGTGCAATCATACTAACATCACCCTTTTCGAATTTCTCTTTTCAAAGAATGACTAGCATGACAAAGGACGGGTTATATAACATGCTATAGAACTCCTGCCTACTCTGAGGCCCGTATTCTGTTTGCGGTGTTTAGAGTTGTGCTGTCGCACGAAAATAGTAAGGGTAATGAGACGAGAATGCAACGCTGATTTGCACGCTTCTCTATGAAGCGTCAGTGAAGCGTGCGTCCTATCGTACGAAAGTAGATTCAGATGACGTCATTCGGATCATTTAGTACACACATTTCTAAAGAATTCTAAACTAGGGGTATAGGTGGTTTAGATTTGATATGGCTTTGCGGGTTTAATGTCGGAGAAGCTAATTTATCTTTTTTCTCGTTAACTTGAAGTTAAATGTTGTTAAACTTTGTTTAATAATGAGGTGCATTATAGAACTCTCCACATCGATTAGATTAATTGCATGTTAATCATCAAAAATGACATTTTCCGACACGATTGAAGTATTAGTTTGACCTGACATTTGTAGAAAGGACAACTGACGCAAAAACCAACAATAAACTAATGGTGGCAAGTCACTTGTCATTACACTGGAAAAACGGATTTGGAACTAGTTTGATACTAATTTGAGAATGGTTTGAAATTGTTTAGGATGTTTTTTTGTCGCAAGACGTCTCCGAGACGTCTTCGAGATATTCCCACACCAAGCGCGGCGATTTCATGTCACGACGGGGAGGCGGGGGGGGGGGACAGAAACACCCAAAAGTGAAAAAATAATAACTCAAAATTTGCATACTTCGCACATTATGCAGAAAACTAATGAAAATGATTGCGAGCGCGAAGCGCGAGCAGAAAATTCTGCCTTATAATAACTTTAGCATTGTATTTGACATACATTTTACCTCTTTATTTAGCTTCACAAGCTAATCACTACAAAAAAATGTTCATTTTTAAAAATCGAAGGGGACGATCCCCTTAAAAAATCGAGGGAGGGGGACACGTCCACCCCCCCCCCCGTCTCCCCGGGATCGCCGCGAATGCTCGCGACAGAAAAAAATATATTTATATCGGAGACGTCCTGGAGTATCCAAGTCGCGGGGACAAAGTGAGATACCACCTTTATGGTGGTATCTCAAGGTATTTGCCATGAGACTGATTTGAGACTGATTTGGACGGGTTGATACGGTTTTGATATTTTGTCGGGGAAAGATCTAAAAGTGGTCGCACAGACGTCTCATGAATCTCCGCGATATCTCATGAGTCGAGGGAAAATAGAACATTCTTACGAATCTGTGTGGTTTTTTTTTCTGTCGTGGATCGTCTCTGATGTATACATAAAACAATTATCGGAGACGCTTCCGAGTGTTCGAGTCTCAGAGAATCTCCGCGACGTCAGATACCACCTATACGTCCATAATTTCTACAGAGGAGAAAACACCATATCATTTTCAACTGAAAATGTAAACTAATGTTTTCTTCAAGACTACTGAATTATTAATGGCACTTGAATAAAATAGGCCCACTCGATTTCCTTTTTGCATATATTAGTGTGTTGCTATGTGAGACAAGAAGGTGTTTGTCAGTGATAGCAAAACAGTTATGCAAATTGGATTCAAAATACTAAACGAGTAGTTCATTCAGGCAATTGGTTCCGCCCTGAATCTGAAACCTTTGTCCGTTGTCATTGTGCCATGTCAGCCATAAACTGGAACCGCTAAGCTTCTCAAAGAAAGATAATCGTGCTTTGATAATATATCTTGTTAAGCATGGATTACATTTTTCATCACAATAAAAGAATTTCCCGCTCCATTTCAATATATCGAGCATACATACATACAACATGTACAAAAAAATACACACAAAAGAATGGAAACAAATTCCACCATTCTTCAAAGGTCCATATTATTTATAATTATTTGATAGATGTAGGGATTTCGACGCGAGTGGATATTGTTAATGAACATTGACGTTTTATTGTTATTGTGCTCTGTAAAGAGTTGAATATTTAAATAGTGGAAATTTACATTCACCCCTTCCCATTATTACAACTTTTGCCCCTCCCAAATAAGAAAAGAAAGAAGAAAACAAACATACAAAATAGTAATAAGGAAAGATTGGTGCGCATGCCACCTAACGTGAGACTTTTGTCGCATGCATGTAGCGTGATATCGGAATCAAATTCAGCGTTTCATTGCTTTTTGGCCAAATATGGACACTTCACATTTGTGAAAGAAAAAATTCGTGGAGCTATTTAGGAGATTAATTCAAAGAATAAAACTCCCTTTCCACCTCCCTGGTTAATTGTTCCCTTCCCAGGCCACTGAATTGTTAATGAATAAGACGTGATATTTAAAAATGCATGACAAGCGACAATGCACACACTCGGCAGTCAAAGGATAAAGCGGCTACAAACAATCATTGTTGCGTCATTATTTCAATGGATTTCCGGTTTATCTTTGTGCATTTCAGTGCACGAGAAACTTCCAGCTGTACGGAAGTTGTACACGTTGGGAGGTTTTTTCGTGCTGGAGTTTTTTCTCGTACGGTGCTATTGTTCGATTCTATTGTCAATTGCCGTACAACTCTAAACCACGTAACAGAATACGGGCCTGAGAGTTTTCTTACAAACTTAGCGGACGACGCATTGTGCTTGGAGACGAATAGCCGGAAGTTATACATTGCCAGTGTCAAGCCGTGCGTGCTGTCGTGCGTGCGATCAATAATAGCTGTTTGTACACAAACATAATAGGAAAGTCAACATATCGAAAAGCCGTAAAAGAGGTTACATTTTCATTTTCTAAATTTCCACCTTTATTCTCCACGATTGTAGACCATATTTCAGCAAGTTCAAGAAGAGACTTAGCTTTATAAGTTTTGTGTTCAAACTTTTTAATGATTCACATTTAAAAGAGAGATAAAAGCTTTTTGAAGTGAAACTACCCCCAAATTTCGGCCAAACTATCCAAGCTGAGAAATGGCTCCGTCACAGGGGAGTGAATTCGCAAATACCGCCCCGCAGCGGAAGGGTTAAAGAGTTGAACGAGTAAAAGTGGTTACTCCTCCTTCCTTATATATTTTACAGTTTGTTTTGGGTTTTTTTTTCCTCACCGTTTCCCTCTAAAAGAGCCTGGCTAGCAATTACTCTTCATAATGAGAGAAAGGAAAATAATTTTCTGGAATAAAGTTATAGTATCCTCAATCTGCATGTATTTGGTCGTTCCTTCGTTTTTGTTCTGTATTATTTGTTAGTTTTTTTTTTTTTTTTTTTTTTTTTTTTTTTTTTTTTTTTTTTTTTTTCTTTTCTTTATCATTTCTCCTTCTATTTTTCTCAACCAAAGGCAGAATAATGACAAAAAAAACATAATATCAGTAAAGACCTATTGATTTTGTCG
The DNA here is from genome assembly GCA_940671915.1 of Paracentrotus lividus. Taxonomy (NCBI): domain Eukaryota; kingdom Metazoa; phylum Echinodermata; class Echinoidea; order Camarodonta; family Echinidae; genus Paracentrotus; species Paracentrotus lividus. The sequence goes on along the minus strand of CALNVZ010002409.1, from coordinate 213,924 downwards.
TTCAACCCAAAAGTGCAGGGACGGCGGAGGGGTACCCATCCCATTTATTGTAACAAATGTGTACAAAAATGCAAAAAGGCCATAGATTTGTGATTTTTAGCCTAGTCACCCCCACATTCAGCTCAACCCTTCCACTATCAAAAATGCTCTATGACCCCTGTAATTTATTGGGGTTTTTTTTTCCAAATTATAATAATAACAGTAATAATAATAAAACAATTCTAATATAGCACATTATACGATTTAAAAAAAAGTCTCAATGCGCTTTCACGAGAAAGACAAAGATATAGATAGAGAAAAAGCAGAAAGGATCAGAAATCATGTTTAACAATTAAAAAGATAAGTCTTAAAAGAAGATTTGAATCTTCCGATCGTTGGTGTTGATGCTAACCAGTATATTCATAATACCTCCTGAAAAATATGTTTCCGCCGACTTTTCAAGGCAAAATCTCACCCAGGAGAGAAAAGGAGAAAAGTCGAAATAAGATTAGCTGTGATCAAATCATTCTATAAATCGGCAAGGGGTGGGAGACTAGTGATCTATAAAGACAAGTCATGTCATGCTTTAGAAGTAAATATGCATTCATCAGCATCAGCAACAGCAACAGCATCACCAACAGGATCAGCATTCTACGGAAGAAAGGGTAATCATGTTGGTCTTCCGATCACTTCTTCAGGTAGCATAGACTACGAATTGTTGAAGGTATGCACGTGAGAGTTGGTTCGCGTTTTTCATACTGCAGATGGGACCAATGTTTGTCCAGCAACCTTTTAAAGGTATGTATATGTATGTTAGGGGCTGAAACTACAGGTTCTGGGAGATTGTTCCGATCTGAGGTGATTCTGACACTAAAGAGTTGTCCTCTAAGATTGAGTCTATAACGCTGCTTTGTTATCCTTAGTGAGTGACCTCTGGTTTCACCAGTTGTTCGCATGGCGAACAAATTATCCGGCTTGCAGTAGTCGATACCATGAATGAATTTGTACACCTAGATCATGTCTCCAAGTTTCCTGCTGTACAACAGTGAGTGAAACTTCAGATGTTTGAGTCTCTCACGGTACGGTCTGTGAGCTAAGCTGGGTAGCAGTTTAGTTGCACGTCTCTGTACACTTTCAAGTTTATCTATGTACATGCTGTAGCGAGGATGTGAGGCACCGTTGCTATATTCAAGATGTGGCCGTATTAAACTCTTGTAGAGAACAGCTAGTGACTCTTCATTCAGATGTGTGAATGCACGTTTGATGATACCGAGCATATGATTGGCTTTATTTCCCTGATAGCAAAAACTGGTAAATATAACGTCATATTTACGTCTTTTTCTTCCTTGCCTCACGTCTTTTTGACGTCAGAAATTTACGTCTTTACGACGAAAACTTGCACCAACGTAAGACGTCTTTAGATGGTCGTAAATTGACGTGATTATGACGTCTTTTTTGGGTTGACGATGACGTCTTAACGACGTCTGTATAGCATACTTCTGACCAGTAACAGGACGTCATACTCATGTCATACCATCACGTGATCTAAAAGTCTTATTTTTAATTAAATACAACGTCTATGTATTCTTTAAGACGTGATCAAGATTGATGACGTGATATTGTAGTATGATTATTGACGCCTTGGTCGCCAAATGACAAGAATCACAATTACGTTGATATACTATTGTTTTAGTTCAAATGATTTCGGCATAAGCAAGGTAGACTGCAGGACCAAGACTTTTCAAGAACAAAACACTCTCACATGTGCAAATAAAATGTACAAAATGTAATACACATTTAAATTAGGAACTCATTTACAGTATTTAATACATACTAAAGGTTGCATAACTGTGCAAAATATCATATTTCAATGAACAAAAAAACAAAACAAAACAAAACCCTCCTTCACCCCCCCCCCCCAAAAAAAAAAAAAAAAAAATCCTTTGAAATAATGTTTTTGGCATACATAAGTATTGAGTCAAAGGAATCAACAAGTCAAAGGAATAAAACAAGTAAAAAAAAATATCTGGTTTATATAATATATTATTATTATATACAGTGGTGGCCAAAATTATTAGAACACCAAGCATATTTAAGTGATTTTAGTAATTTTTATTCACTTGACCATTTAAATACCTATAAAATGGTTTGCATGTCTCTGAATATCATCATTATGCTTTGAAAACTAAATAACAAAACCATGCGTTGGGAACTCGCCCCCAAGTCGCCTTTTTTTATGTTACACCACCAATTGAAAAATTTAAACAATCTTGCCCCTTTCAGGATCAAACCTTTTAAGCCTTTTAAGCCTCTTCCTACAAAAGTAAATATATTCTGAAAGGAAATTTCCTGAGGATGTCAAAAATGGCATTGATAACAACACAGGGTGAAGTAGTTTCATCTTATGTGGGGATTTTTAAATTCTTTTTGAAGGGCCCCTATTAAAATCTATTGTTCCATTGACCGTTAATATTTCAACATATTTGAATTGCTCATGAAATTTCCTTTTAAAAAATATACATTTTCAAGGAGTGTCTTTATTTAATTAAATAAATCGTCTTAACCTTCAATGGGCATGGTTATTTTGGTCATCTCTCCACTAAGGTTGGGGGCGAATCCACCCTCCCCATTTGACCTAATTTGCTGAAACTTAGAATGTATTTGAGGTATTTTAGAATAAATAAGCCTCATAAGTGTTATACTTTTACCTCAAATACTTTTTGAGCAATCGGCATATGTAATTGGCATTTTACTTTTTTGCATTTAGACTACATGTTTAATACACAAGTCTATGGGGAAACCAAAAGCGCATAGCGCAACTTTTTTTAATGCTGCGCATTACCAGATGGTCAAAACTATATAAATTTGGTATCAACATAGACGTAAGACGCTATGCTAAAAAGTCATGAAAGCTCATGGCACACAAATGATGTCTTTAATCTGATTTCGGCAAATGAACTAGGGCATTGATAATCCCATAGATTTTGTGTAGGTTCAGGTGTTCTAATAATTTTGGCCACCACTGTTATGTAATAGTATGTATATATATATATATACATATATATATATATATATATATATTAGTGAAAACGGGCCCCTTGAATAACGTGCTATGCAGTGAACCATCTTTTATTTAGTATAGGCGAAATGAATGAGACAGATGACTCGAAACGTAGCTCTCAAATTCCTTTATTTCACAAGCGTTTCGAGTCATCTGTCTCATTCATTTCGCCTATATATATATATATATATATAGGCGAAATGAATGAGACATATATATATAATATATATATATATATATATATATATTATATATATATATATATATGTATATGTAAATATCCGCTTGAATTATCCGAAGTAAATGTATAAATACTGATGTCCAAGAATTGTGGCTTTAAAGTGATACTGACTTAATACTAATGTCCAAGAATTATGGCGTTCAAGTGTCAAAAGAAATACTCGACTCAAAATGAGCAAAACAAACCATTGAGACAGGTTTATGGCATAACCTGTATAAGTACATGTATGTATAAATCAAGATATAAACAAGAAAATACCTTAGTTACAATAACTTTATGATTTACATCTCACATTTGGATGAAAACATACATCCATTTGTACAAAATAAGTTTTTGATTGAAGTAATGAATCAGCTGACGGTGGTGATATTTGTTGCTAGCTTGTAGAATAGATATATAAAAACATAAAATATTGCTTATTATGTGTAATAAAAAAAATACAAGACCTAAAATACGAATTTAAAAAAAAAAAACCTATTTAAAAAAAAATAGATAGTTTCATTAAATGTGTTCTACCCAATACAATAATGCTGTTCAAGTATCATACAAAAATGAATAAGGAAATACAATACATATGGCTTACCCTGTATACGCATATAAACATAAATATGAAAATGCAAGAGTAAAATGATTTTGGCAAATAACATAGCTCAATGCTTAAAAAAAAAAAAAACAAACAAACAAACAAATAAAAGCACTTTACATTAATAATTGTATATAATAAATAAAGGTTTAAAAAAAATTAACAAATTAGCCAGTTGATATACAGAATGTCTCAGTAATATACATATGGCTCATAAGAATAAGCAAATACTGTCCAATCCCATTGTAATGAGGTACTTGGGACAGAGCCAAATAAGTTGTGATCATAATACCTAATATGGAACACAAAGCCACATAGACACACATGTGCATGTTTGATATTGACCCAGGAAATTTGCTTTGTTAAAAAAGAAGTAATAAATACACAATAAATAATGCCCTACATGTATTAACATAATGCTGAAAAGTACTGAAATAAACTTTGGTGTGGATATACATGTACATATAATAATCGGTTAAATACGGTAAGGTATCATGAAAAATAGCAGAGTAAAAATCAGCCAAAGATACTTGTACATTCCACTCCTGTTATAATGAACTGCTCGAGACCAAGCCAAATGCACATATTCTCATGTGTACATTTTTGTCATTCAGACTAGAATAGCCTCATCAAATGGAGTCACATTGTGTTCGTGCTTGTAATAGTTGGAGTATACTGTATCATAACTATTGACAGACATACAAGAAATAATAGCTTCAGTACGCATTATCAGCCAAGGTAAACAATACTGACAAGCAAGACAAAAAAAAAACCCAAAAAAATCTAAGACACTGTGGAGTTAAATAAAACTAAATCAATCATTCCTGTACATCCACTCTTAATGTTCATTAAGTACATGACCATTGATTTTGAAAATGGAGAACACTAAGCTGGAATTATACTCGATCCATTTTTTCAACAAAAAAATATATAATGAAGTGATGCATTGGATGATCAATTTCACGCGAAAGGAATAACCACTCTGTCGCCCCGAAATAGGCATTGCTCAATCACAAATAACTCATTGCAAATTACGTAGAATGAATTCATGTCATTATCTGTATGCATTCTTTGACCAACCATTGAGAACATACATGTATGAAATCACATGCTGTAGCGTTGAATCACTTGCGGTTGCCTGGTAAAGCTCAGATTTTGTGACTGAAGCATTTGCGAAAATTGCATTAATACTCTGAATTATGACTCCCTCGTCATAATCCACGATCTCCTCAATGTATGAACATGGTAAGTGCGTCGGCAGCGGTACTGTATGTACTCTACAGTGTAGTTGAACCTCATCATACGTGTTGCCCATTCTGCGATTCGCATAGTCTGGCGTCCAGACCCTCTTCACGACAATACGGTTGTAAAAGACTGACGATCGGTACGTAACACATAATGTCATCCCTGATGTATTGAAACCATTTCTCAAAGGCCCAGCGGTACGATAGAGCCTCTTTCTCACCAACTGAGTAGATTCACTCAGTACTGCTAAGAGAATGCGATGCGAACGCGACCAGAAATTTGCCTTTATCTTTCACCTGAAGTAGAACTATGACCAGCCTGTATGCTGACGCGTCTGTAGTAACGATTACTGGAAGATTATCCAATCCTTAATGTCGATGAACGCTTTGTCTGCTTCAGGAGTCCAAACGAAGGGAACACCTTTGCGTGTCAATGCTCGAAGTGGTGCGATCATAGTAGAGGTTTGGCAGAAATTTGGAGTAGTATAAGTGTAGTGAAGGAACATTTGTAGGCACTGGTGCATTGCGAATCGCATCCACATGTAAGCAAAATCTCGACATCATGAGATACATGTAGAGTTAGCTTGTAAATGCTGTAGTCCCCACTGTATGACACTATTGTGTACTAGTGTATTGGCATGTTCTCTTACAGTGGCAAATCCAGGCAGTGTGTGTGTGTGGGAAGGGGGGGGGTACCTGTCTGCTCTTCAAATGATAGTCTCCACTGAGAAAGAAAAAAAAATAGACAAATTAATTGGATAGTTTTTCATTGTATTGTTTTCTAATTCTACCCTTATGATTTCATTCAAATTATTTTAATCATTTGTTCTTTACCTATCAAATTAACTGTTTACTTCTGAAAAAAAGCACTTCTACATGAAGTTTAACTCTATTTGAATAAAATGTGAAAACCTACCTGTCCACGTGACCAATAAATGCGACTTTGCAAGTGAGTGTCTTGTATCCTAAACATGCTTTGTGAATTCACAAATTTACTTCATATACCGAAATGTCCTTCTTTAGAACTTCAATCATTAAATAATGTGCAGATTCTATTAACACAGGGAACTT
>CALNVZ010002409.1:184751-196936 GCA_940671915.1 Paracentrotus lividus | reverse complement strand
AACAAGCCCAGTTTTTCTGTAGGAGGGGGGTGCTCTAAACATGTGAAATATATGTAAAAAAAAATGAATCTCTGATGAGGAACCTTTGACAATGAGCCTCAAATAGATCAAACTTCTTGTTGCATACCGACCTTTTTCTTTTGTTCCATCAGCATAGGAAAGAATACTCACAAAGGAATATAATATTATTCTAATTTAATTTCTTTACAGAGAAAATCTGCTCGTATTTATGCCTAGAAGAGAGAAAAGAGCAAAATAAGCAAATTCTTGGTATCTTTTGTTATGTTAGCTTCTAGTGAAAAGGCCCCCGTCCCAGGCACATGCTTGTGAATTAACCTGGCCACGTTGGGGAAAGGTTAGTTTATCATAAGTGCACGCGATTCGCACCGAAATTTTCTCTGATTTTTGTGACGTGACTTTGTTTGGGCGTATCTGTTGTCTACTCCAAGTCTCAAATTTGAGCTGACGTTTCGATAATTTCAACATTCTTCTACTTTGAATCATTATCAAACGTGAACTTAATATGTGTAAATATGCATGGCGCGGATCCCGCAAAAATCGAATTGAATACACCATTTATCAAACATTAACACCCCGCATTCATTTCTGGGCTGGGGAGTAGGGGCGGGAGGTGGGCGCCGCCCCCCTCCGGCCCCCCCCCCAAAAAGGAATATTCCTGTCTCCGGTCCCGGTAGAGGTTGTTATCTTCGGGGCATTATAACTAGGATAGATGTAGGGAAATACCAGGCCTTGCCACTTTTTAAAGACTCATTTGCTTAATTAGGCATGAAAACAAAATAAAATCACAAAAGAAAAAATTATCATTGCTCTAGGCTACATCATTCACTTTATTTCCAAAAAATTGAGGTAATCAAATATTTGTTGAGGCAGTTATATGCAAATAATGACGTCATGGTAAATTGTCCGGGCATTCCCTAACAGTGTAGGAAATACCGGACGTATGTTTTTACCTTTTTGTTGTATAAAGATCTATCTGGGAAGCACTGCTATTTGAAATGTAAACCATCAACTTAACATGTTGTATTGATTTTTTTATAACATTATTATATTTTTAGAAGATATATGCATTTACTACAAAATTTCAAAACAACTCGAGAATAACTTTAATCTCATGTAGATCACTGACATATCACAAATATATAAAGAGAAATAGACATTTCCAAATTGTCAAAAAATTTATAAATAAAATATAAACATTATATATGCAACTTTATATTTGATCTACATGCTTAGCAACTCAACCCGGAAGTAACAAACAACCGTCAATGTGGTTGTCCGGTAATTCCCTAACACAAAAAATGACTGACTAGACTTTTCAACACTGCTCCACGCAAAACACAGCTTTTTAGATGCAAACACTCATACACGTTTCCCACCTCCACACCATGTCCAAATGCAATGAAATAGAGGTCATGTCCCAATCATCATTTTTTACGCGTCATCACTTCTCTAAACCACTGGCCCCCGCCACCTTTCCCATTAACACTCCCAGGCATTTTTCATCCCTCCGGCTGCATTTCTCCCTCCTCAGGCAGCCATCTCCTTCGCCGAGTTTCTTCGGATTCTCACTTGTGTTGCTGCAATACAGCATTCAACCCTTCCCAGACCACCACCTGACCAATAGATGCCGGTATTTCTCACTCCATTGACTCTGATCGTCGGCGCTAGGCTGACAGGTGGGACCCGCTTCCCTATTCCCTACTGTCCCTATCCTACATCCCTATGTTACTTATTTAAACTGATTATATGCGTTTTTACTGGTATGCAGTGGACACGTACATACACTTTTATATTCTTATATATTGTCCGGAAGTATTCCGAAATGTATATTGTTATTCCATTGTTAATCATGTACAATCAGTTTGTAACTGCGAACATGAAACCAATAATACATCTATCTATCTATATAAAAAAAAAAAAGAGCAAAATTTTTACATAAATGGAAAGTGCGTCCTTTGGCTTCTTCACTATAAAAAGACGCCCAGCGTTTCCCAATCAAAGGTTGGACGAGGGATTTGCAGATCGTTATGAATGCACGAGCGCGGAGAAGAGGAGCACGCCGCACTGAAGTGGGTCATTACCTTTTTGGAACGTACCTTAATTTTTATTGTAAATAGTGCATAAATTGGATGTTTGGAATTTCATCGGATTTAGGCGGGGTCTGAAGAAATACAGAGCTCACAGGGCTCATCGTTGAAAAGAGATGGAACCAAAGGTAACTCTGATCACGAAAAGCAGACAATTTAAACAGACATTCTACTGATGTCTTTCATTCAGGTTGGAGCACTCGTTTTATTCCAGCCATTGTGCAACACACTAGATGCCTACCTATTCAGGATGTTCCAATGTCAGCAGATCTTGTAACCAAAAAGCTGAGAATCTTGTTCAAGTATCAGTGAACCGGGACCTGACAAGTCCACCCAAGGGTGCTGAAGGAATTGCCTCATCATTAGCCGTCCCCCTTCAATGGATTTTTCAAAAGTCACTGGTGAAGGTTGTTCTTCCCTGAGGACTGGAAATCAGCAAACATCACTGCAATTCACCAAAAAAAAAAAAAAAGGGTAGGGGAAGTACAGCCTCTAATTATCGCCCGATACGTCTGACTTCTTTGTGTGCAAAGTCCTGGGACCTGCGTGAGAGAAGTAATTTATGGGCATATGTCTCCGAAATACCTTGTATCTGATGCTCAGCATGGCTTCATCCCAGGAGATCTTTCACTACACAACTACTCACTCAACTAGAAGATAGACCCGATTACTCGACAATGGAGATTATATTGACGTGATATATCTAGACTTTAGAAAAAGCCTTCGATTCTGTCCTTCACCAAAGGTGATCAGCCAAATGAAATCTTATGGGGAAACTGTTAAGATGTCTGAAGCTTTTCTTACTTGCAGAACTCAACATATTAATGTGAACGATGCATTGTCTTCATGGGAAAACGGTGACCAGCGGAACCGCAAGGCAGATATCCTTGGAACTATAATGATAATGACTTGCCATCACAATTTCAAGTATATCAGATGTATGCTGACGTGCTAAGCTCTACAGAGCAGATGGTAATGGGAGAATGTAAGAACTTCAAGCAGGTTTTGATTGTCTGTTCAAATGGTCAGAGACTTGGCAGTTGAAGTTCAATAGCAGTAAATGTCATAGTTAGTGGTCACATCATTGACGAGCGGACACAAAACACAAGCACCCCACCCAGCTCCCGCGAACCAGGTCAACCAAGCCTCGACACCAGACGAACACCCCCCCATTGCCGACCCACCACACCCCTGCACGCACAACCGCACAACCATACCACACACCCCCGGTGAGTACACCAAATAGAATGCAAGGACCGTTGGTTCAATGCCCGGTATGATGACAACTTTACGCTTCCATAGGGTATGGGCGTTTCTGTTTACAATGCTCCTCTTCAACCCAGGTCTGCAATGAGTACTCAGGTAGAAATGGAACGATGCGCCTTACCGGCCGCCTGCTGTATCTAACGTGATCCCTTTGGGATCGGACAGTGTCAGAAGACTTACAAGCATCCGTTGACTCGGCGGAAATAATAATTGTAAATCGGCTTAAGATGAAATGTTCATATAAACACTAATCTCAGAGTTTAGTCATATAAAATAAAGAGGTCTTTCCAAAGTACTACATCCGTATTTGTTAATTTCATGGATGTAGTACCTTTTGGAAACCGAAATATCTCAGAGTATGTAAGTTGCAATGTACTCGGATATTTCATTATTCATAAAGGAAAATTTGAACTCATTTCATATTCATTGTCGCGCGAACCGAGCCAACTATGCACTATTTACAATGCATAAAACAAATACATGGGACTACAATAAAAGTGGTATTCGAGTACCTTTGAAACGAACTGAAATGGATGTAGTACTCCTTTTTGAAATGACAGGAATTTTAAAGTAGATTTTTTCCGCCCTTTCCTCCATTGAATAATTCTGTTTTTGTGTTGTAACAGTGCTGTAGTAGACGGTGCCCTCAAACATGAGTGATGTAATGTAAAAAGAAAAAATGAATTGATGGACCTTTTGAAAATTGAAGCTCTTCAAATAGGATCCAGAAAAGCATTCTGTTGTTCATACGAGAATCTCAAGCATAGGAAACTAAAATACTACACCAAAGGAATTTCGAAAATTGCGTATATTTCTGAGAAAGAAGCAAATAGCAATAATTTCCTGTAGCTGGAAGTGCCCGTCCCAGCCATCAGCGATGATTAATATGGCCACGTGAAAAGGTCTACTGGTATTATAATGTGCACGCGATTCGCACACGGAATCTCTGCATGTATGTTGTGATGCCGTGGGATTGTGCGTATTGTGGTTCACCCGAAGTCTCAATTTGCTGACTGTTTCGATAATTTTTTTCAAACATGCTTCTGAAATCATTTCGGTGATTTTATTGTTTTCATGTCCTAATTAAGCAAATGAGCTTAAGTGGCCGGTATTCCCTACATCTATCCTAGTTATAATGCCAAGATAAGGAGAGAGAGAGAGAGATAACAAGTTACAATAGAGGAAGAGAGAGAAATTCAGAGGAGAAAATGGGAAAGAGAGAGAGAGAGAGAGAGAAAGCGAGAAAGGGAGAGAGAGGAGGGGTGGAAAGAGCACATAGAAAAAAAGAGAGAGAGAGAGTATCTTGATCATAAATGACGAATGTTATCACATTACTATAAAGATGTAACGATACATTTAAGATATAACTGATCAAACAGGTTGAATTAAAATATAATAAAAATACTATCGATAAAATGACATGTGATGAAAGCGTATTACATAATTGCAGCATTCAAAGTGACAGAAACATTTGAATTTGTGTTACAGAGAATTGAATAACATGCCCAACTTTTGTTATAGAGACAGATCAATTTGGGTATGGGACTATTCTGCATACGTTAAGTTTTACATCTAGGCTCTGGAATCTTCGTAGTCTTTCGTAATGATCTATTGTGTACTCTTTGTGGCATGAATTGCTTGAATTGGTCATACATAGCAAGGTTTTCTTAAAGAAGTTAACACATAATTCTTGCCAACGACTTTCCAATGTCATTAATTTCGAACGAGTGAGAGCAGTTGCATAACTTTGGTATTCTTTTCCAAAAATAATTTTTAAAGCTCGTGTTTGCATTCTTTCTAACCCTTGTTTCTGAGCACAAGTGAGGCCTCCACTCCAAACCGGCGTGGTGTACTCAAGGATTGGGCGAACATAATCAATGAAAACAGTAATTAGGTCTTCATTTGAAAGACCGAACTTCGCTAAAGAACGGAGCATAATATAGTTTTGCATTTGCTCTCTTTTCGATATCTTTGACATGGGATGCCCACTTTAAATCATTTTGAATCGTAATACCAAATAATTTTACTTCCTGTACAGTTGCAAGAACACAATTTTCAAGAATAAAAGAGGGATGATTTACTTGTCCTCTAGAAAAACAAACGTCCATTTTGGTACATTTTGATAGGTTTAATTGCATTTTATTACTATCAGCCCAAACAAACAGATCTTCTACTGCTTCTTGCATTTTTGAAATTTGGTTAGATTTTCGACACTCGACCAAGGTCAAATCATCAACATATATATAAAACGTATTAATATTTTCAGAAGATTTTAAAATCATTTATCATTACAAGAAAAAATAATGGTCCAATTTTTGTTCCCTGGGGCACACCTGCGTTTAAATCATACCATTCTGAAAGACTACCATGGTAACGAACTCTTTGTTTACGCTTAGAGAGAAAATGAGATATCCAGTAAATTACTGAAGGTCGTACACCAATTTGAAGTATCTTTTTTATTGCAGTCGTGTGATCTATTCTATCAAATGCTTTTTTAAAATCTGTGAGAAGTATCGTCGATGACGTTTTTGGTATTTCAGCATTTTAAAAAATATGATGCAAAATATTAATTAAACAATGTGAGGTTGATAAACATTTTTGGTTTACAAACTGATATGGGTCAATATGTTACACCATGTCTTGATACATCCATTTCAATATAAAACCTTCAATTACCTTGGCGAAATGATCAGTTAATGATATAGGTCGGAGTTTATCTATAAGAGCAGGATTCACCTTCGGAATTGGTACCACAATAGCACATTTCCATAACTCCGGAACTTTTCTTTGTTTAAAAGAAGCATTTATTATAAGGGTTAAAGGAACTGAAATTTCCACAGAAAAAAGACGAATGCTTTAGTTTCAATCTTCAAGGTTTCTGTAATGGCATCCTCTACGTTAACATGGCTATACTCAAAAGTCGTAATACTTTTTTAGACCACATCTGACATTTTGCAGTAGCCTAGGCCTGTATATTTTGTTTTTGTTTTTGGTTGGGTGGGGTTTTGCTGTACTATTTTATAATACTTTGAACTCTTTGGCAAATTTAATTATTCTGTGTCATTTACTCATGAACGTCGCGGGGACTGACGAGACGTTCCGCGACAAGTTTCAAAACCATGTCCAAGTAATTTCAAAACCGTCTCAAAATAGTTTCAAAGTAGTTTCCGCGGAGTGAGATACCACCATTATCACCGCTTCAGTAATTCCCCCAGTAGGATCAGCTCTTCTCCTTTATAAAATTAGACGACCCTATGCCGCTCTGAGTTTATGGTGAGCACCCGAAATTCAAAAGAAGCTTGTCATGTCTTTATCAATGCCGCCGCGTTAATCCCAAATTAGAGATCCAATAGTATACACATGCCTTTGCCGGTGTCTTTAATGGAGGAAATCCTAGTCTATTCAAAATGTGACGCTTTATAATGGGCAGGAATTGGCTTTTGAATCTTTTGCCTACACCGTCACTGACCGTGTAGACGAGGGGATTTATGGAGGTGCTCTATACAGTGGCGTATCTAGGGTCAAGTGCGCCGGGGGAAAATGTTGACTTTGCGCCCCCCCCCCCCCGTCAACTTCAGTTCTGCTCAACGATTTGTTTTAGTTTATTGTACCAGTGGCATATTTACATGTGTCCAGACCTGGGGATGATTTGCTGTCCATATACGTAGCTTATCAATTTTTTATTTCCTCTGCAAATATTCTAATTTAATGCGAGCGCGAAGCGCGACCGGAAATTTTTTGAGTTCTTGCATTTCTTGAATCTTGCATTTAAGAATCATGAATACAGATCTCGTTATCAACGAAGGTACAATAAAAAAAAATGCCTTACCTCCGGGGTGTCCAAAAGGCCTGTTGTCAAATTGTTTTGGGAGTTGTATAGCATCGGATTTTTTTTAAAGTAGAAAATTATAATTTTAAACCTTTTTTGTTGGTTCTCCTCAAATGATGTTGAAACATATAATATAATGCGAGCGCGAAGCGCGAGCAAAAAAAAAATGAGGCGCCATATTGATTTTAAACTATTTAAAGGAGGCTCCAAATTAAACACAGGGGGTGTTAAATTGGTCTTAAAATTAGGACTAGAAGGACAATTGATCTTAACCTTTATGGACGCTAAATTGAAGTTAAGGGCTTCGATTTGATCTTTAATATAGGCCTATACAGGGGGCGCAAAATTGACCTGAATCAAAGATAAAAGGTACTAAACGTAAAATATGACTAGGAACTTTTCGTCGCCGAAAAGTTGAACTTAGTGGTGCTATTTAGGGGGCGCCAAAATTAATAATGGGAGGAAACATGGCCCCAATATCCACCGTGGATCACCGATCTCCTTTTTCTTCTCCTCCTTCTTCTTCTTCTTCTTCTTTCCTTTCTTTTTCTCCTTTTTTTCTTTTTTTTTCCCCTCTCCTTTTTTTTTTGCGCCCCCTGAAGCTCCGCCCGGGGCACGTGCCCCCCTTGCCCCCCCCTAGATACGCCACTGGCTCTATAGCTTTAATGTTTCCATACATTTAAGATCCCGAGGGGTCACTCACCACATGATGTGCTACTCATGCGTGTCCCCCAAAAAGCGTCCCCCAAAAAGCGTCTGACGTCGAAGTGGTGCGAATTTGACTCCGTGCAATGAGACGTTAAAGGGGCTGTCTCACTGGAGGCGATCGTTGCTGTTGTCAGTGTGGTAGCAAGTTGTTGTTGTACCCTAGCTTAGATAGAGTCATATGCAGGTTTAAAATCGCCTTTTTAAAGATTATCTCCTTATAATTATGATATTATCAGGGATTGTCGCACAACGATCGCCGCCTGTGGGACAGGCCTTTAGGGTCCATTTTCAGGGTGCGGGGACACGCATGGTTAGCACTTTTTTGTCTGAGTGACCCCCCCCCCCCCCGCCCCCCAGGTTTAAAATCGACTTGGCGCACTAAAGTTTGAAGTCATGTTGCGCTCTTTCTCCTTTTTCCCTTTTTTGGGGGCCTCCTTGCGCACCTACACCCATCCCCCCCCTCCGCCCCCGATTAAATTCGGGCATTAATATTATATTTAGGCTAAATGGGCCGCTGTATTTTTCAGTAACCCGCCATTTTGTGGCCAGAAAATATCCTTCCGCGGTAAACGTTATAGGCATTTCATGCCCGTATCTGGGGATGGGGAATTAACGGGCCCAGGCCCTCGGTAGGCGAGCAAGGGGGCGTCGAAAAGAAGGAGGAAAAGGGAAAAATTGCCAGAAAAAAAAGAGAAAAAAAGGAAAAGGAAAAAGGGGGAAAAATTCAATTTCATATTCAATTTCAAGTATTTATAATTCCGTTCTTTCAGGAAAAAAAAAAACAAAACAAAAAATAACATAGCAATCATATAACAAAAATCTTAAAACAACGTATTACAAAATTAATTGAAATTTAAAGCACAATCTTAGGCAATAACATCTTGTTGCATTTGAAGAAAAAACAATAGAAGACATGTAAAAAGCATGGCTTGTAGATACATGCCCCTATAAAGTGAAAAAAATAACGCATAGCAAATTCCTATTTTATGTTGGCTATTCAAATATAATTCTACGCATATATACATATTATTTACAAAATGATAATGTAAAGTGAATAACGATGGGAGGGAGAAAAGATGATTCATGAGTAAAAAAAAAGGGGGAGAACATAACAAGGTATGTTGAATATGAGAATAGAAGTGAAGGAAGAAAAGGAGGAAGTTGGGCGAGAGAGTGGATGGGGAGGTGGTCGGTGGGTGGGTACTGCTTTGTTCATCTGAATTTTGCTGTGTACTGTGAAAGAATTTGTTTTTTTATTTGTTTTTGAAAACGTTTAAGCTCAGGGAAGTCTTTATATCTTCATTAATGAATTCCAGTATTTCGGTCCGTAAAAAAACGATAGTTTTAGAGGCAAAAAGAGTGCGAGTCCGCGGGATATGATAAGAATTAGCCTGTTCTTGTAGGGTAATTGTGTATTTGGCTGTTTTTCGCAAACATTACTTGTAAAGACGTGGGGAAGTTCTTGTTTTTAGTTTATACATAATTGTCTGTTTGGAATAAAATAGGTCTGAAAACTTGAGAATTTTTTACTTAAGGAATAAGGGTCAGTGTGCGCTCGTATATGTGTGTTTTTGCATAATTCTTAAAGCCCTTTTTGTAGCGTGGTTATTTTATCAATATGAAATTGACTTGAATTACCCCATGCCATAATGCAATAGTTAAGATAGGGTAAAACTAGGGAGAAGTATAAGGTACAGAGTGTGGAACTGGGAAAGAAGTATTTTAACTTTTCATTATATCCGATATTGCGGGAGATTGTTTTTTGCAAATGTTTAAAGTATGTGATTTCCAATTTAATTTGTCATCGAAAGTTAAACGAGAAATCGGGAAGATGAAACTTTGTGAGAGGTGTTCCATCAATAAGATATCGCCTGGTAAGTCTCGCAGTGTATTGCTAAATAACATATAATTTGTTTTCAAGATATTTAAAGAAAGTTTGTTTGCGTTAACCCATTCTAAGACATTTCGAAGTTCTAAGTTTATTGTTGATAGAAGATGATTTGGGTTGGAATGTGAATAAAAATAAATTTGAATCATCTGCAAATAAGATATAAGACAGTGTTTTTGAGGATTTTGTAAGTCATTGATGTAGATGATACAGCAGAGGTCCAAGGAGACTACCCGTAGGTACGCCACAAATAAACTGGGACGGGCGATTGAAAATTTGTTATCTAATTCAACAAATTGTTTTTCTATTTGATAAATAACTCCTGAACCACTCCAAGGCCTTCCCACGCACACCATAGTGCTCAAGTTTATGTAGAAGATGTCGTGGTTAATAGTGTCGAAGGCCTTGGAGAAGTCCAGGAATATTCCAACAAGTGTGTAGACGCTGATCTATTGCATGGCAATATTGTTAATACATGTTAAAATTGCGGTGAGTAGTGTTTGTGCTTAGCGCGGAATCCAAATTGAGATTCACAAATAATGTCATTTTGCACAAAGAAAGATGTCACCCTCTTAAAAATTATTTTTCTAGGACTTTTGAAAGGGATGGTAATAAGATATTGGTCTGTAGTTGTTCGTTTCTAGGTATCACCTTTTTTGAAAATTGGGATTACTTTTGCAATTTTAGTATTAGTTGGTACAATACCATTGGATAGTGACAAATTGAATATATGGCTAGGGATTTGCAATGGACAAATAATTGATTTAAGTAAGCAATTGTCTATACCTCGTGACGCAACTTTTTTTATTTTTCATATTTTTACAATGTCAAATGATTTCTTCTCGAGTTTGTGGGAGGACAAAATTGAATTAGGATTCGGGTTAGTAAGAAAGGTACGAAATTTGTGTATTGTGGGTGGAATTTTGTCTGCAAGATTTTGTCCTATTTTGGCAAAGTATGTATATAATATTATATATCAAAAAAAATATATATTTTATATACATTTATCGTTGATTGTATGCTCATTATGTAGCCCATCCTTTTGGCATCAAGCACGTTGCTGACGCCTCAATAATCAAATCGGGGAAGGAAAAAAATAAGGAAGAAGAAGAGAGAGAAAGAGAGAGAGAGGAAGGGGGAGGGGGAAAGGGGCCGCTAATTTGATCTTAAATTTAGGGCGCCAAACTGATCATAAATTTAGAGGGGCGCTGACTCGACCTTAAACTAAGGGGCGCCAAATTGAACTTTAACTTATGGGTGCCAAATTGTCCTTAAATATAGGAGGGGTCGCCAGATCGACTTTAAATTTAGGGGCGCTAAATCGACCTTAAGCGAAGGGGCGCCAAATTGAGCTCAAATGTAGGAGCGCCAAAACGATCAGACACTTAGGGGGCGCCGAATTGACCTGTAACATCGATGGAGGCTCCAACCCGACCTTTAATTAAGGAGTGCCAAATCGACTTTAAATTTAAGAGGGGTGCCAAATCGAACTTAAACTTAGAGGGGGCACCAAATCGACCTTACACTCAGGGGCACCAAGTCGACCTTAAATTTAGGAGGGGCGCCAAATCGACCTTAAAATCAGGGGCGTCAAACCGACCTGAAATTTAGGAGGGGCGCCAAATCGACCATAAACTTAGGGGCGCCAAATCGACCTTGAATTTATGGGCGCCAAATTTAACTCAATCATAAGGGCGCAGAATTGACCTGAAACATAGGTGGGGGCGCCAAATCGACCTTAATGATTTGAAAAAAATTACCTGAAACTTAGGGGATTTGAGACTTATTGAGCTTAAACGTGAGACCACCAAAATGAGCTTTAACATAGGGTCGCCACATTGACCTTAAATTTAGGGGCGCCAAATCGACCTTAAACTGTGGGCTGATTTGATCTTCAATCCCTTACAAAAATATCCTGTGGTACTACACAACGGTACCATACAAAATATCACAGGCTTTTCCTATGGTATTTTGGCACAAGTACCACAGGATTTCCTATGGTATTTCGGCACAAATACCACAGGATTTCCTATGGTATTTTGACACAAATACCACAGGATTTCATATTGCATTTGGGCAAAAATACCATACAGCAGTACCATACAGCAGTACCATATAGCAGTACCATACAGCAGTACCATACATCAAAAATACCGCATTACCCCCAAAATAGTACCACACAGCAATACTGCACAAAGTTACCAGGATTACCACATACCGTTACGACCGGAACACCACTCGCCGTTAACACAGGGATACCACACGCCGTTACAAAAGGACTGCCGCAGACACCCAATGATAGGGGAAGGCGGGGTAAGTTGAGCCAAATTTTGGTTTTCGCATGCTGAGACTGAAATGAATGATTATTTCTAAAAAAATGAGTATC
>CALNVZ010002409.1:132748-177910 GCA_940671915.1 Paracentrotus lividus | reverse complement strand
AAATATCTTGAAAACAATTATATGTTATTAGCAATACACTGCGAGTTACAGGCGATATTCTTATTGATGGAACACCTCCACCAAAGTTTCATCTTCCGATTTCTCGGTTTAACTTTCGATGACAAATTAAATTGGAAATCACATACTTTAAACATTTGCAAAACAATCTCCGCAATATCCGTATAATGAACAAGTTAAAATACTTCTTTCCCAGTTCCACACTTTGTAACCTTATACTTCTCCTAGTTTTACCTATTCTTAACTATTGCATTAGCATGGGGTAATTCAAGTCAATTTCATATTAATAAAATAACCACGCTACAAAACAGGGCTTTAAGAATTAGTGCAACACACATATACGAGCGCACACTGACCATTATTCCTTAAGTAAAAAATTCTCAGTTTTCAGACCTATTTTTTTCAAACAGGGCATTCATCGTATAACTAAAAACAAGAACTTCCCACGTCTTTACAAGTATGTTTGCGAAACAGCCAAATACACAATTACCCTACAAACAGGCTAATTCTATCATATCCGGCGGACTCGCACCTTTTTGCCTCTTAAACTATCGTTTTTAACGGACGAGAATATGGAATTCATTAACTGAAGATAAAAGCACTTCCCTGAGCTTAAACGTTTTCAAAACAAATTAAAAAACACATTCTTTCACAGTACACAGCAAATTCAAGATGAAACAAGCAGTACCCACCACCCGACACTCTCCATCACTCTCTCACAACTTCCTCCTTTCTTCCTTCACTTTCTATGCTCATATTCTCATAACCCTTGTTTATTTCCCCCCTTTTTTTTTTTCTTACACTCATGAATCATCTTTTCTCCCTCCATCGTTATTCACTTTACATTATCATTTTGTAAAATATATGTATATATGCGTAGAATTTATATTGAATAGCACAACATAAATAATGGAATTGCCTTATGCGTTGTATTTTTTTTCACTTTATAGGGGCATGTAATCTACAAGCCATGCTTTTTAAAATTTCTTATCTGTTTTTTCTTCAAATGCAACAAGGTATTATGCCTAAGATTTGATGTGTGAGGTGGTGGGGGTGTGTTTTGTTGTGGGATGGGTGTTACTGGCTGGAGGGGTTGGTGTTGGTGGTGGTGGGGGTTGTAGATAGGTGGGGTATGTTGGGGTTTGCGATTGCTCGAATACCGTCATGTCACCCTCATTATAAAATCTAATGTTGTTATGTTATTGTATTAATTTAATGTATATGCCTATGAATAGATTATAAGTATACGCAATGCAAACAATAATGCATGACTTCAGTGTATCAACAATTAATTAATGGCCGAGAGTTGCCAAATAGGACCAAGTCAAATTATTTGGTTGGCTACTGAAAGGCATCAGGCGAACACATTAAAAAAAATACTAATGGGTTACGGTGTATTGGAGTATGTATATAACAGGTCATATTTTTCTGGCTTTGTCTCGTTTTGATGCTTTTAAAGTTATTTCTGATTTAACAGCATGCCAACAGAATGCCAGCGCAATTCTAATGCCGCAATTTTGTAACGCTAGTGCTTTTTGATTCTTTTGGGCAGGTATGTGTGCAATATATTCCGTCTACCAAAGTTTGGTTAGATTCAGTATGTGGGTAACAGGGCCGTGTATATTAGAAGATGTTACATGGTTGCACGTAGGTGTGTGTGGACGACGTAGTGGTTACACGCTTCTTCCTCCTGCCTTCCTTCGGTGACCATCCTCGCGTTACGACTCTCGACGTCATCCCACACCCCACCCTGTCCTGGTATCTACCCGATCGCAGCGGTGATAGGCCTCACGTACATAGAGCACTCGCTACATCCCGCTTCCGGGAGCAGCCCCCCTCCCGTAGTCCACCGACAACAAACAGCTGGACGGCAGTACGTACCGACTCTTCGTTTCACGAGCCACCCCAACATCAGAGCTCAGTCGATCGTGCACAGGCGACTCCCACGTAGGTAATACACCGACGCATCACGTCATACCGCGTATGTAGTTGCCAGCCCGTGATCACTGCATACCCATGCCTCCAACCCATGTGATCCATGTCACGCATCCTCCGAAAACACCTCTCAGGCGTGAGCTCAGTTTCCCAGAAACGCTCATCGCGGCTAGAGAATTTACAACCAACCAACCTAAGCCCCCACTCACCCAAGACATTTAAACCTGGTATAAATGACCCAAATACTTCGTAGGAATGCGATCTCACAGAGCCACACGGGAAGTAGACCCTCCTCGTACTAACCTAAGCGTACGGCCGAGGCTGTTGCAGTCATGATAGAATTGTAGCTCGACGCTCGCTTGTGCAAATTAGCCCCCCGCGCACCAGTAAGGTCCTCCACACGCGGCGTTGTCGGTCCTCGTCTTTACGGTTCGGTCAGGTATAATCCAGTGGCAGAACACAAATGAATCCCGGCAACGCATCCGAGCTCGTTGTCCAGAAGATCTTTACGAAGAGGTGTGGGTGCGCCTACGCAACCAGTGGGATAAGTACCGGCCCACACGTCCACACCCACAGCCTCCTCTTGAAGCTCACTCCCCGTATGATAAGCGTAGGGGACCATACCCCCATCCACACAACCCACAAAACACTCACACACACACCACCATCCCCCTCCCCTCAGCCCATTAAACTGCCACACACCCACCATGCAACAAACCAATACATTCCACCACCCCCACCTCCACCCCGCCCGCCGCAACTCGCACGCGAACGCACACCGGAATGTACAATCAACCGTGCGCCGGGCCTAGCCAATTCCCGACTGGCAAAGCGCCTGTTGACTCCAGCACCACCCCCTGTCCCTCGATGTTCGCCCGAATGACCACACCGTCACAACCCCAATGCAATCTGTGTCAGTCCACCCCAAAAATGCACCATCAAATCACCCCAATACCACCCGCCACTGGTGGCTCCAACTCCCACGACACATATCAGATCAACCGGACCCACCAATACACGGCCTATGTTAAAGTAGCATTGAACACCGGGTAAGCAGAGTCGGCCTCACCCCCCCACTACCATCGCTCATGACCCACCTAAGGCCCGCAGCTGCGCCCAGTACTTCATTCCCCTAAGCAGCAGATCCGTTTAGCGCGCAAAGAGAGCGTCACCTCACCGGCGATCAACGGTGACCTTGAGCTGCCGCTCAACCACCCCGTAGGTCCGAATCCTCCAGCAGTCTCGTCACCTGACCATACAGTCGAGCCCTCATCGCACCAACCACACCACCAACCATCCTCTCCCCTCAAACCAACACCACTTTACTACTGCCGCCCACACCGAAACCCTGCTAGGAAACCATCCCACACACCCGGTTCAATGCGAACACAGCGAACCGTGATAGACTCAGGCCCATCCGGGATCGCTCACCAATCCCAGATCACACAAACCTCGGGTCCTTTCTCGCTGGTGCGCGTTTTCGGATCCAGTTCTCAACCTCCGTAGATCGTCAATCAGCTTCGACCCATATCCCGGTCCAGCAGCAAATAATGCCCACCCCTCCAGCCTCCTCATGATGGGTCCGGTCCCAGCCTTTCCAGCCCGATTCCTAGCTGACACCACGTAGCTCAACGCCAGAAGACCATCCCGCATACATCACATGAACAATCGCACTAGCATGGACTGCCCCAGCACCCCGTCAACCACAGCCAGCCTACAATAACACCACCAGACTGACACAGTTCACAGATGATCGCATTCGAAGGTCACTAAACACAGTTAAGATACAGCTATCCCACATAACCCAACCCCCCAGGCCCGCTCCGCTTTACCCAATGAAGCCACTCACACTACATGAGTGACTCCTGGACCCGCAATCAGGTAGCTACGATTCAACCCTCTCCAGATCAGAAACCACAATATGCTTTCTAGATCTCCGCTAGGCTCGAGTCAATCCAAGACGCCCTTCTCTACGGGCCTCAAGCTAGTCCCCCCGGCGGCCCGACACCAATAAACAAACCACATCATACGCCCGTACCCGATGCAAAAGAGTACTCTGCTACACATTACAAAGACCATGGCACCATCTCCTAGCTAAACAAACCGACGTCTACACTGCCGTTCCGCTACAGGTCATACAAGACCACCACGTAAAATCAGGAAGAGTGGCTTCGTAGCCGAGCGCTAACTCAGCCCAATTTCACAAGATCACACTGTCAGCGCGACATGCCCCCCACCAACGCCCACCCCCACCAACCGAAACTGACCCACGCAATTCGTGGGAAGATTCTCACCCGACAGCGTTTGAAGAACTCTACCATAACCAATTACCTCCCCCCATCGCGTATGTACGGTTCGCTGCAGCCCGCAGATCGACCCCAGCACACATAATCATCGACCGCCCAACGCCCCAGGAGTTCGCCGTGTCCGCTCCGCCTTCTCATCACAACGGTAAAACTTGGTTAACACCGGGCACACTCCCCATCCAACTCCAGCATCCCAGGGAGGTCGGTGTCCGGTGTGTGGTGTTGTTTTGTGGGTTGTGGAGAATAAAGAGTTCCTCGCCCCTACAGCAGAAGTACCCCTCCTGGAACAAATATAAGATCCGATCAAGAAAAGAATTTCTGGCGCAGAGGTTTGTTCACAACGATCGACACTCCAGCCACGCAGACGTTCAGCAATAACTCCACGCGCTCAAGCTCAGCTTGCCTGCGCATAAGACCACCTAGATGTACAACAGCCCACGCCACCCTCATTAGCTAGCGATACGAATGAATAAAATGCCAGGCTCACCAGTCTTAAGACCGAAATAGATTGCCAGCGCTACTCCCCAGGTCACCGAAAGATATATCAACACACAGCACCAAAGTAACACAGAGGCTTCCACTGTAACTTACTCCCGACCGAGATGATGCAAGCACAAGACACCGATGTTGAAGCACATGTGATCAGTAGCGTCCAACGTTCCTGTCCTACACAGAAGCTGCATACCTAACGACACGTGTGTCCTGACGTCATCGCTACACATCACACCTAATCGACGTCAGGACCTTCGCCAGATACGACTCACTCAACCCCACAGATTAAGAAGATACTGCTGCACCTCCTCCTTCACGAATTGGTTCATCAATATGCAATAGGTGATCGGGCCGCGGTCCCACCTCCAGATGGACGTGAGTGTGACGTCCGCCCCCCCAACAACGCGTTCAGATCATCAAGGGACTCAGTCATTGTCGTCACCAATTCTGCATCACACCGCCGGGCCCGCTCGCCACTCCGTCGCAGTCTTCGCCTCATTCCCACGTGATCCCGGGGCGGTCCAACAGACCCCCCCACCTGTAGATCGTCTCCTCCCCATAATGTCGTGACCACTGTCAGCCGGTAATGACCGCTGTCCCTTAGGCTCCCTCGTTCTTTCCTGAGTCCCTCTGGAGCGTCCGCATCCGCAGGCGGCGGCCGGCTGACGAAGAAGATGCATCAGAAAAACGCAACGCTGTCAGGGGTACTTTCCCGATCCTCCGCTAAGCCTTTTCAGTGGAAGGTGCACACGGCGTTGAGCGGTGCACCGTACTACCGTCTCTGGCCAGGAAAGTGCACCCCAGCATAGGCACAGCAAACCAGAGTAAGATTCACCTCACCCGTTAGCTCGCCCAAGCCGCCATCACGTTCTCGGACGAACCTACGCACTTCTGTTCCCCCACCACGCACCCCACCTGTCCCGATTCTCATACCGCGGGACCCACCGCCCCTGGACGACAAGAGTCCTCGCGCGCGATCCGGTACCTCAGTGAGACATACCGCACATCCGACCACAATCACCATCAGGTTTCCATCCCGGATCACGACCGATTCGTGCCTGGTGTGCTATGCACGATACAAGCCTGCCTGTCGCCATTTCGTGCGCAGTCTAAATACTACCGGCCGGTAGTCGGCCCCCCAGGCCCTCCGCCCTGCAACTCCCACTGTACGCCGGTGAGATGTCAGCGCACGGGGTCCGGTAATGTCCTAACCCTAATTCTCGACCCGCAGCATTATCATACTAAGCCACCGAGCGAGCTAGTTGCCACAGCACCATGAACCGCTAACACCCCTCGCGCTGACATCGCACTCAGAACACACCCAATCACATTCCCATCAAGGACCCCCCATCAGTCTACATCCAACACAACTACCTACGAAACCCGTTCAACTCTATTCCGAATTACCCCATAACCCCTCCCCTCAAAACACAACAGACCAGAGACGATCCTACCATCACCGGTCTCGTTGCCAAGCAGAAACGAATCACATGCACCGTCACGCGAGGGCCCGTTCGCACCCTCTGTCCCTCGGAGCCGGTGGCATAGCTTTCTGGAGGGTCACGACCCGTCCCTAATCAGACCCGGTTCCGAACCAGTAGATGCACACCCACGGCTACCGCTTCTCGAGCAAGCTCCCGTGCCACAGTCACGAAGTCCTTCATCGCGTTTCCAGGTACCACGACCCACCAAGTCAAAGCAACTTCCGAGCGCGGTCCGCTCTGCGAACCGGCTCACATCGTTCGCCGTCGCATGTTAGGGACATTATCCGCTTAACCCACCTAGTCATGACCACACCGCACACAAGCGCCCGAACCAGATTCAGACCAACTCACCGCCAAGCAATTCTCGCTAAGGCCGGAATGTCTGATTTCCCGTAGATCTCGCTCCAGAGGACAACATCTCGCACCATCCTTCTTCTAGAACACTCCCTGCAAACCACAAACACGGAATGTCCACACACCGATCCGAAGATGCACTTGGCCGGCCGCTGCCACTCACAAAGGTGCCTCTCCTCGCTCGCCGCGAAGCAGCTCCACCGACCATTCGTGCGTGGCATAAGTGACCACGCGTTTCCCACATGCCACAGACCGCACCTCCCTTGACCCGAGCCCACTACATTCCCGCCTTCCGATCTGTGCTACCTGCCAACACCCTCGCACACCACCCGAAAACAGAACCCACCCCTCTACACATCACAGCCCAGCCCTCGACCCACGTCAACGCCACCTGCAAACGACCACCCCTCGTTCCCACCACACCACACGCTCATTCACCCCGACCACACATTCCAACACGATCCCTCCACACACCCACCACCACTTACCCACCCAAACCAACACTACAACCAATTCCCTCAACAACAGCCAACCATAGCCGTAGAAGCACGTCAGACCCTCCAGAGTCCGATACCGCTTTCATCACCCACGGATCAGTACTGTTCTCCACAGACCCGGGTCCCCAAAGAAGTCCTATCGACGGCCATACCATTCCGTCGCCTGGTCGCCGTGCCTTCACCCGCTCGTGCCCTGTCATAAAACTCCCCATCTCTTGGATTATAGCCTTCGGCCGTGTTGTTCGTGCCGTATCGTGGCCCCGTCACAGTGGTGGAACACACTAGGTACGCAGTTAATTCGGGTCTGAACTGCTCCGCTCGGTCCAAATCGCCTTCAAGACCGAGTCGTCCTATCCCGTCTGTTTGGCGTTGTTTGGTCTGTCGCTGATGCTGATGCACGATACTGTTGAGTTCGCCGTCTCGGTGCTGAAGTCGTGCGGCGCAGGGGACTTGTTATCGTGATCGTTTCCTGAAGTGTGGATACGCCGTGCCACCCTGACCGTGCATACACACATGATCCAGCGACTCCATCAGTTCACCCAGACGGTAGCCCGATCGGGCGGCCCTCACGCTCAAGCCCACAACCAAAGCGCAAGCAACGGGTCTACCCCCTCACCCAACACAACCAAAAACGCATAAACACCAAGAACGATTTCAGCACAACCCAAACAGTAAGGCCTGACTCACGAAACACCACCACAACAGCTAGCAGGCGACATTCTACCCAAAAAACAAAAATATAAGAGAGAATCAGCTCATATACATCCGATAGTTGTTGTCAAGTCATGCCAGTCGAAGCAGGCCAAGCCAACCCAGGTTTCGTCAGTCACCCTGCAACGCACCAGCAAAACCCAGCCCATCGTCAATCCCACCACCCCCAGCCCAGTCCCCTATCCATAAGCTAGTCAGTGCCTGCGACACATATTCAGTCTGTTGTCATCAGATGTATCGCACCAACTACACCAACTCACAAGTCAGGATCGGCAGCGTACACCTCCTAACATCGCGATCCAGCGCTGACCCCCTGTGTTTTCGGCTCGTGGATGCACGCTTGTGCACAATACCTCATAGTCTCGGACATCTCTTCAAGCACAGCGAAACGAGTCACCCGACCCCATAGTTTGTTGTGAGATAGGTGCTGTGATATAGGTACGATCAGCTGATGTTGTTTATTGGACGCGTGTTGAGCAGAGGAGCGGCCCCGTATACCGTGCGACCGCTCCTGTATAGCAGCAAAACAACAACACTGGCCGGGAGCAAGCTGGTATCCCCATTATTACCACCCCAATCCCATTCCGCCCGTCTCAACCCTCCCTCTCTACAAAGTTTAGGCCTCATCTGCTATGGTATTGTCAGAGCTGCACTCCCTGACTCTCTGATGTCCGTCCGGCTCGCATACACAAGTACCACACACCAAGGCCCCAAATGGTTAACACCCGCCAATACTACAACACAGCTCGAGGATCATGCAGCAGCAATACTCGCGCCACTGTTCAGAATCCGGAACTCCGCCCCCTGCATCTCCTAGGGTCCGCTCTTACTACAACTACAGCAGTGACCACAACACCGCTCACTCCCCATAACAGTAACGCGGTCTGAGCCGTGCACTACGGCCAGATCACTAGATGCTAGGCGCTGCTTTTTGTACTTACGTACAAACCAACGACCATCCTAAACCAGAACTAAACAGACTCCAAACGCTACCTAGCTGGACCCGCGCAAGAGGATAAGGTAGCGAGGGATGTGCTGGTCGGCGTGGCTTGATGGAGATCGCTGGGTGGCGGAGAAAGGCAGATTATAGTATGACGAGCGCACTCAGGATGAGTTATTGTCGGTCGCGTAAGATGGTATTGTAGGATATGGTGGTTGGTGTCAGCGGTAAGGAGAGTAGGATATTCGTCTTCTTTATGCTGTGTGCGATCCGTTGTGTTCGTGCACCCTCGAGTGTGCATAGGGAGACCGCCGAGTCACAGTTCTTTCATATTTTGTTGAGGGTGTGCACGCGTATGCTCGCGCGAGTCCTGGGTCTATCTGGACATCGTGGTTGTCTGTGTACTCCCCGAGATGATGTGTGGCGGGTGATTGTTATGAGCTTGATGACGATTAGTGGTCTTACACCACTTTGACATCAGCAGACTGACGAGCAAATCGCGACACTATATGTTCATCCCCGGACAAACGACCGACCGACTGCCTCCCGCAAAACAACTAGTCATCACATATTTTACGCTACATGACAGGCTCCGACCACTCCAGCCAGTGATTCGTTGTGTAACGAAATGCACATATTGGCCAAAGTGTAGAATTAACCGCGAAACCCAGGAGTTATTCACATGCTAGTTAGACAAATTATCCAAGAATTCTCATGATAGTAAGGTTCATTCTCAGCGTCATCCCATCTATGAGCGCAGAAGATATTAGTTTATGCGTAACAAGTAATGATCCTATATCCAGGCAGGATGTAAAAGAGAGACGAACAGCATTATATTCTTTCCGACGGGCCTGTAGAGTAAGATCCACTCCAAAACCCACGCAATAGATCTTGGGTAGCCACGCACCCACAAAGAGACTCATCCCGGCGAAATGCCACCCGAGCAACACCAAAGACAGGACAACGAAAACCCAGATCAATCAACCAGCCAACACTTGCGTTGTCTCGGATCACCCCCGTGGACTAGCCACGAACAACCATAGCAATCCACTCGCGCCAATCAAGATCAGCACAACTTGTAGCGATACCACGATACACATCATCTAATCAGTACACCAATCCAGAACCTCCATCTCCTCTGTCAACCGGTTCCTCTCTCTCTTTCGGTAGATCCATCAACAAACATGAGCCATTACCTATGTACTGGGACAGGCACTTGCTCTGCAAAACTCGCTCACTAACCAAGGGTTTTGGCTTAGATTCAGACATGTAACATGGCGCACAGATCATTTTTCAAAATGGGCGTTAAGCGCTGCACCCACTAAGATAGAAGCGTTCTCCAACATTAAGTGTTGGGTCTACAAAATCAGGTACTCTAATAGTTACAATAGTAAAATCAGAGTAACATCCCCCGAGCGATAGAACTATGTTTTGACATCTAAGTTCTCTGATTCACGATACTACCCTGCCACTTCTGGAAACCGGCTCAGCAATTTATAGGAAAAGATCTCATGAACTAATACTATATGTTCTAATGTACTTTGTAAGAAGCCCGCATCGAAGTGGTCGATTCATATGGTATAAATTATCAGAGATGCAGTGACTAGTGACACGACTTGAACTAATCATGGAAAAGACCATAAGCTATAGTCCAAAAATACCAAAATTAATATCATTAAATATACATGTTAAACGCACGTATATATATGATCGTATAGTATACGCATATATAACTCATAACTATACACTCTTAGAAGTTACATATAGTGTTCGTTGTCACTCGACACTGATATAGTCGTTGCACTACAGACTAGCCACTCTGCTTTGGGATATGGACTATAAAGTCCTATAGTTATTAAGTTTACAATAAAAAACGTGTCAATTTTAGGCTCCAAACTTATAATACTTCATGTTACCCTACCAATCAAGGATCTCTCTCTTTTTATCACGGTCACAACGTTGGAATTCTATGTAAACTTATCTTTCTCTTTATATCCATAGTACTGAGAGTACTCGTCTATACTGTGTTCTTTCACTTCCGGTAAACATTCCTATTTGTTATTAGATCGTATACAATTACATTTATGGTGGTCACATCAAAAACGTTAGTTGTTCAATATTTACACGATTAGTCTGTTTTACAGAGTCGGTCCGGTATTCTAAAAGACAATCTGTCTCTCAATAAGCAATATAAGAGGGAATGGTTCAATTGTTGATAGATGTTGCCTTTTACGCATTCTTGATATTCGTTTAGAATTATGTTTTCGTCCACTGGTAAAGGTTCCTGTATACAGGATATGTTATTGATTTTAAAACCGTTTTTCAAATTTCGCACTACTATATCATTATGATGGTTAAAGGATATTCCCAGTCTACTAAAGATATGCATTTGTTGCTCAAACCAGCCTACCTAATGTGGGAGGACTATTTGTTTTCCTCTTGTCAATAAATCTTGATATGAAAACCAATTCGCAGGCATATTCATACTGTTAGAATACTTGAAAATCATACAAATAGCTTGAGCTCACCATACAATGTACTCACTTGAATATTTGCATTAAAGTCAATTCTACTATCTATATGCAGATGCTGCTCTCGAAATCTATCAACAAGCTTCTTGTGGTAGAGATGAATTCAAAAAGATTAATTATCCACGACCTTTCATAACTATCATCGACCATCAAGGCCAAAACAATGACAGCTATAATTGCCAACTGACTCTACACATAAGTCCCTCACATACTCTAACCAGTAATATTTGAAGATATGTGACACACACAATATTTGACTGACATCTTGACAATAAATCCCTAAGTAATCTTACGAAATGATGATTCCTCTGTTGTGATAAACATAAGTGCATCAAAGACTAGTTATACCAAGCGCGCTCATTTCACGCAACCGATCTCCTTCATCCGGGATCATGATGACTAACGGACAATCCTAATCATCCGCGAACCTTCATTGATCCTTTTTCACAGTATGCGACAACAGTGCTACTTGCATACCAAAATTTCAGGGAGGGATAAAGGTGGGTACATCGGAATTTTACGCATTATTAGGACCAGGGTCAGACACAGATCTTGCTCAAATCTATATGTGGTATCAAGATCACCATAAATGCTCTGTTAGCAACAAAATCTCATATGATAACAACTATCATTCTTAGTAAAAGGACTTCTAAGACTCAATATATTATAAT
This sequence comes from Paracentrotus lividus, assembly GCA_940671915.1. Lineage (NCBI taxonomy): Eukaryota > Metazoa > Echinodermata > Echinoidea > Camarodonta > Echinidae > Paracentrotus > Paracentrotus lividus. Next base: position 165,971 of record CALNVZ010002409.1, on the reverse strand, counting down.
AGAGATCTTTTATAGAATCTAGAACAAATGGGTAACATGTCGTTCATTTAGGGTAACAGAAAGTGACAAATTAAAGGAAATACATAGGGAATATTCTAAAAGAACTAACTAAAATACGAATAAGTCAACGAAATTATAAGAAAACAAGTGTTACAATAATAAGAGTAAAACAGATTGGTCAAGAGATTTTTGATCACATAACTCGTCTATTACAGAGAGCTCAGATGGATCATGGTAAATAACAAAACATCTGCACTTGTTAAGAGTCTTTCCTTACAACAATTAACTCTAAACAATGCTCCTAAGTTTTTTGATAAAATAGTGCATATCTAATAATTAGTACTCGCAGGCAATATTACTTCGGAGAAATTCAAATAAGCGTATATTGTTGGGAATAGTTGACTGGGGCTAACCGTCATGCATCAGATTCTGGGGCGGATCGGCAGAGGACATAAAATGCGATGCAGTCTGAGGGCGGAGGTCTGTATAGCAAGCCGCACGCCCCTAAAGACGAGTCTCTTGCAAACTAGCCGAAGTTCTTTATAGTGCGTGACGGTAATCAGTCGTACATGTAATTGAATTATCACAAACATCATGACATAAGACAAAACATTATTAATTTCATGACGTGCTCGACTGAAACATGGACTCTAGCTCATAGATACTGCCAAAATATTCATCAGAATTTCACTTATTATGTGGTAACATTTATTCGTGTAAAATATATCCATGTAAGTTCAGATATCAAATGGCCTTTGATATTAGGTAATAGAAGGCAATTACGCACAAGTCACACTGCATACCAGTGTAATTAAATTGTTTGAAATGCTCTAGAGCTCAGAATAATCAACCATCCACTATGTTAAAAGAAATCGCTATTGTGGTAAACATCAAATTGGAATCTTTAGGAATTAGATGCTCAATAAGTGATCTTATTGTTTATCCTACACTTCTTATGCAAGAGGGTAAGATACTATTTTTTATCCGCTTCTCTAGACATCGTGAAGGACCGGAAGACATCGACCACATCACAGGCCTATAATTACTTTAGAAGCTCATACCTCGGAAATTGAGATAGTCAAGGTCAATGTTCCATAAGTCATCATATTCTGGATTGAGCGCAGGGATAGGTCGCCACATTGATTGGGGTGAGAGATCTGCCAGTGTATAGTTTCATACAACAGCTGGCTGTGTGAGTACTACTTTGCTTGAGTCTGTTCAGATCACATTCGCGCTAATTTCAAAATGACTGGGAGGATCGTCATGAAATCACGCAACATTTAACAGGAATCGCTACTTAGCATTAACCCAAGTCCTATTACTATATTGACTGGTGCAAATTTGCCATCAATTTCTAGTTTTATATCTTATCATAAGATTGTTTGGCTCATATGAGAGTACAAGCCGACGGAATCAGAGAATCAGTTACATTAACTTAGCAAAAAGCTATTCTCAATAAGAAATTACGTTCGTCCATACTTACTTCATGACGTCACGACCAATCATGATATATATATATTACCAATAGCGTTGAAACAAATGGACTATACGTTTATTCCGCACCACTCCCCTAACCTTATTTCAAATATGAAGTTGAGCAAAACTGCATCAACGCGGAGCGCGTCGTGCCCTACTGACATTGAACTGCGTTTTGACTCTGAGATGCTCCACTAAGCATGGCAGCGCGCAGTAGCCACGGGAAACTTTCGGGCAGCTTGCACTGAACTCAAGCGATGCGCACAGCTATTTCTGTCTATCGTAAACAAACATAACACTCCGGCTGCCGTCCAAAATCAGTTGCACAGACATTGAGTATAACGGCAAGATTTCAAGCAGTAACCTAATTAAATTTGCGCAGGGAAATTCGTTTGGATTTCATGAAACTCGGACTGACAAGCGTAAAATATACAGCAAACAAATTTAAGTATGCCTCGTATTCAAATATTCCGTTGGCAATTCTGTTCCAAAATTGATGGTGTGAGTTAGTGATGAAAATCAGGAACTAATCCAAACTCGCATCCTCGGCCCGGTCGGACACGCTGGATCGTTCGTTAGGCCCATCCAGCACCCACCGTATAGGATAAAGCATGAAACATACACACAGGCTGTGCTACTTCGGTCGCCCAGATCCCCTACAAACCCATATAGATTCTGACAGCGTTTAAGTCCAAGTCTCCGAACCGCCCGCCGCCAATCAACTCCCACGTGATCGAAAATCAAGAGTACCGCAACATTAAACCCACCAACGCATGCATCGCGCTGTCCCATACGTACAAATCACAACAAAGACCAATGAGTCAGCTACAATAAAAAAACAAAATTCGTACACCATACGCTACATGACCAGGGTAATAATTATACTCACTAAGTTTCGAATCCCAGGGTTCCATAACAGCACACACTAAAACCCCGCCAGAATTACCACGGCCAACAATCAAGCTTCAGATTGACGTAGACGAAAGCGTCGATCCACACGCAGACGCTAATAACCAGACTAGCAAACAAGAACAAAGTAAACAAGGTAGTGCAAGACCACGAACGTGCAAAATGTAGCGACAAGTAACTGAAACATACAATTCAAGTGGGTCGAGATTTGTCCACGAGATGAATTCCGACTCAATAAGCGAGCGACATTTCAAAAAGACACACGCGGCCGTCCTACGGTGTAACACGAACCCACCCTATTATTGTCACTCAAACACATTGTTCAACCAGCGGACAAGTGAACGATCCCCGCGGTCATCACGTACAACCGCTCCGAATTCGCCTCCTAACCGCCTGGCTCTTCCACAAAGAAATATCAATCCCCATAGTATCCCCGACCCGAAGACTGCGTGCAACACGCTCCGCCCTGACTAACCATAATCGTTAACCCTGGTCCGTCGCCACGCTTGTTTCCGAATCATCGCACCTCGACTCGTGGCACCTCAGCGTGTGCCAGGTAATCCGGGCATGCTGGCTCAGCCTAATATTACCACGAACATCAAAAGTAGACACAGTCTCCGATGCCAACAGAAAGTGCTGGATCGAGGTCTCAAACCAGACCTTCCAAACGAACCACAACACAATTGGTCGTTCACTACAAGCATATACCTAGAACGCCATCAACCCGAGCAGAGTCCCTACTAAGAGCCACGTAACAACCACCATGAAACGCTCCCAGACCTCCTAAAACAGCGTCCTGATGATCCTAGCGCGTAAGCAAAACAGCACGTCGCCCTCCATAGTTAAGAAACATGCAAGATATATAACCATAGGACCTGAGAAATCGGCAGAAGAGTCCAACACGTCTCACAGATATTACAGATAATTGAAAGAAGCCACGAACTACATACAGACCTAAGAAAAACCCAGCAAATCGACAATCTCAAATACGTCATCAATCAACAACACCAAACAACGGACCCCGACCACAGCAACCATCCCCAGTAAAAAATCAAAAGGAACACGCGTAACAGTCACAAGCAAACATAATACAGAAGCACAACACACAAACGAACAGTAGCATCAAATCAAAATACAAAGTCCGCTAATCAGAGAAGAACAACCCTGACGATCAGCAATCCCCCAATGAAGCCACAGTCCCCAGTCCACAGAACAAGCGAATTCGTGCACGCAAGAAAAAAACCAATGAAGAGACGGTCAGTCCGACCCCCACAAGGTCATTTTTTTCGGACCCTGCTCCAAGTCTTCTAAAAGCTCGCGATAGAATCACCATTACTCAGCTGTCGACAATTACAGGACTGACCGCGCTTAGCGCGGACCATCACCACTACCAAAGGACGACCCACAAAATCGAATCAAAGAGACCTGATCCCAACGCTATAGGTACGCGGCGCAGGACTTGTGATAGCTCCCACAGACCACACCCTGTATCCCCCTCACACCGCCCCCCATGTCAACGCGCGTTCAGAACATCTGAGACCTACCTACCCATTACGTTCCAACCGTGCAAGGGGGCGTTTTGCTTTCGTCGTCGTTCACAGTATCGTTGAGAAGTCCACCCCCACATCTAACACACCCGAGATCACAAGCCTGCGCTGTTCCGATTCCCAGTTGTCCACGTGAATACTGCTACCAATCGTCACTGTAACATCGTAGACCCAATCGACGAGATGCTGCACAAATGCGTCATAACCAAAACGGCCACCAAGCTATACACAACGGTTACAGAACCGTATAACGCACCAGCGTTAAGAATCCGCTGCAGTGTTCAGCGAACAAAGACAACAAACAAAAGTGCAGACTACACATCAGAAAAACATTCGATCAGTACCCGCCTCCGAAGGAAAGATGATAAGATAAACGACGCTGGAAAACACTCCCACCTCGCGGGTCGTCCAACGCATTGCCCCATGTACAGCAAGACGAGCTCGTGCTGACCTCCGTCGCGCCTTACCGCACTCGCTGCCCCCAGCGCACCTCAACGAGTGTTCGGTCCTCTGTGCCCGACGCTAGAGCACAGCATTCAGAAAATCAAGTTACAAACTGACAACATCGTCAGATGAAAAGAGGAATGAGGAAACAGAAAACAGCTCCCCCATAAAAATCACCCAAACAAACCAAGACATAACCCCAAATCGATCAACATATGAGACCAATAAACAGAGACAATACCCGAACCAGCAATTATAACGCCTTACCAGAAACCACCCAACATGTGTCTTGATTGCCGGCTTAAAAGGGATAACATTTCCCCTGGCACGTATAGAGAACGATTGTCCCCAGCCCAGAATAGCACAACATAAAATAATGGAATTGCTATGCGTTGTATTTTTTTTTCACTTTATAGGGGCATGTAATCTACAAGCCATGCTTTTTAAAATGTCTCTTATTCTGTTTTTTCTTCAAATGCAACAAGGTATTTATGCCTAAGATTGTGCTTTAAATTTCAATTAATATTGTAATACGTTGTTTTTAAGATTATGTTTTTATGATTGTTATGTTATTTTGTTTGTTTTTTTTCCTAAAAGAACGGAATTAATAAATACTGAATTGAATTGAATTGAATTGAATTGAATTTCATGGTGGCAATTTAGAATACATATTCAAACCACTAAAGTTTTGTTTAAAATATACCGATTTTTTTTTTTTTTTTTTTTTTTTTTTTTTTTTTTTTTTTTTTTTTTTTTTTTTTTTTGCTGGTTTATATTATTATTTTTTTCATAGGAGTAAAATTAAAATTGTTTAAATTCCTCGTTTTAGGTCTGGAATCATTTGCTTACCAAAACTTATTGATTTTATAAGTCAAAACAGTTATACCAAAAGCTATATTCAATTTGCATCAAAGGGAAACTTATGTCAAATTGAAAATGCAAACAGTTAAACCTATTTAAACCAGTAAGACTTTATTTTATGGGAAAAACAATTATCCAAAATAAACATGCTACCAAAAGAAACTAAAAGGATATTGATACCAAAACAATATCTACCAAAAGTGTTGTTACCAAAACAATATATATTTTTGTATACTCAATCATTGAATGTACACATTCTGCTTCTTTACAAAGGAAGGGGGATGTTGGGATATACTATTCGCTATAATATTATAACTAGCGGACACCATAGCTATATCGCATATGAGATGTAAATAGTATTCTAACTTCGGGTTGAGAATAAACATGTCGTAATCGTAAACATCTTTGTGAAGACCTCATCATTGCCAGCCTCATTGTACTCGTAAAAGAATCACCCATATCATTTCAATCTCCAGCGACAAATCTTGGAGTTTTCCAACTTGATGTGTGGTAAACTTGATCTCCTGACAAAGGACGTTTCTGACATTAAGAGGAAAGTTGGGGATCTTGAAACAGGAGTATCTTTCAATTCCGACAAAATTTCCGATATAGAACACACTAAACTTCCCCAAATTCAACACGAAATACAGTGAAAGCTCGATGAACTTGAGGATAAAATAACTTTAATGGAAATCCATTCAAGAAAAAACAATCTGCTATTCTATGGCTTGGGAGAAAACCCTAATGAGGCAACGGGAACCATTCTAACGAAAGCATTCATCAATCTGGGGATTAAAGAGGAGGAAACCCATAAAATACAACTTTCTAACTGTCATCGTCTACCTAGACGTATGATTGATGGAAATCGCCGAGGACCGAATCCTATTCTGGCGAAGTTTTTAACGATAACGGACCGGGACCGTGTCCTCTCCGCCTTTGAAAACATTCGACGACAGCCCACCACGTCTGATGGCACTCCGCCTCCACCTCATCCCACATTCACCGTCAGGACGGATCTCCCCCCGAAGATGAAGGCCCAGAGGGATATTCTGGCAAAATCTGCCTTCAAGCTTAGAAAAGAAAAAGGTCTTTCTACCCGAATTATTGTGAGGGGTAGTAAAGTCATCCTCCAGACAAAAGAAAAGGGAACCTCTTTATGGAACACTTGAAGAGTGTAGTGGAAGAAGTACTTAAGTCACATTTTTTTTTAAATGAGTTTTTTGCATAAATGATATACACATACCCTCAAGAATCATGTGCAAGTGTCAGTTTTGCGAAAAAATTATTGCAAAGTGCCCCAACCAACAACCCCCATTTTTCGAAATTGAGGTTTTGTAGTGGAAGAAGTACTTAAGTCCATGATTGTAGTGAAAGAAGTACTTAAGTCCATGATTGTAGCGGAAGAAGTACCTAAGTCCACCAAGCTCTGAGTCCAAGTTTTCCCTATGGGACGAGGAATAGGGCAGCCCTCCTATATTTTGGTATTGGCAGACCCCAAAATGTGTAGTAAGATTTGTCTGACGTTAATATGTACGTGTTTGTATGTGTGTGTGGGTGTGTTCGTGCGGGGGGGGGGGTTCAAAACAAAATTAATTGTTTTGGGAGGGTAGTTAAAACCGCATAGCTGGTTTTCACAGGAGGGAAGTGGTAGCCTTTCATAGTGTATGCAATATTGGGACTTTGCAAGAAAGTATGCACAAAGGGCGGGTGGGCGGTTGATCGGCACCGCCCCCCCCCCCACAAAAAAAATAAATAAATAAAATAAAAAAATAAAAATAAGAAAAAAAATAAGAAAATATATTGGGGATGTCAAAGCATGCACATACAAAAGGTTCACCTGCTATGTGGCGTCTCAAGTCAAATATCAATTATATTTCAAAGACTTATCATTTTTGTAAAGTGGAATGCCCCCCCCCCCCCCCCCCCCGCCCTTCAACATATTTTTTAAAGCCCCCAATCGGGTAAAGTAGGGCCTAATTTTGCCACATCATAGGCAGTATAATTATGTATAAGTTTATTTAGATGAGTTATATCACATCGTGTAAGACAGGCAAGAAACTAGGGTAGACGGGCCTCCCCATAAAACACCAAAAATTTAAATAAAAAAAAGTGCCCCAACATGAATATAATATGAAAAATTAGCCTACTACATGCCGGCCGCTGCTATCTTGATTTCATATCTTGTCAATTTATGTAAAACAATAGTCACAGACTACTTTACAGGGGCTGGCCTCCTTAAAATCCCCAAATAGGAAAAAAAAGTGCCCTAAATCAGTAAAAATTATATTGCCACCCCCATATGATTAATCCCTATCAATGATATGGGGGAAATATGCAATGCTGGTCATAAGTTCAATGGATCATATTTTATCCTCTTAATTCAGACAGGTGAAATCTGGGGAAGCAGGCTTCACCATTTGAAACACCAAAATTTTGAGAAAAAATTGCCCCAAAATGGGTAAAAATAGCATAATGACACCCCACCCCACAGTAAAATTTTTAAAATATAAATGTTACGATGACACCATATTAAAATATGATAAAGCCTCAAATTATAAAGAAATCAATACGAATTGCCTCAACCAAGAAACCCCCATAATGGGGTTTTGTAGTGGAAGAAGTATCTAAAGTCCATGATTGTAGTGGAAGAAGTACTTAAGTCCACGATTGTAGTGGAAGAAGTACCTAAGTCCACGATTGTAGTGGAAGATGTACTTAAGTCCACGATATGGTTTATTGATTATCGGAAATCGATAGGCACGAAATTACTCAAATTTGGCATATATTATTCTTTTGTGATAAAAATCAACTCCACCAAGTTTGAATCCGAAATTTAAAAAAATGTGATGTGAGGAGTAATTTGAAATATTCAAATGCTTATATCTCAGAACTAGTATTATGTGACTTAAGTACTTCTTCCACTACACTCTTCACTTCCACTGACTGATTTCTCTTTGACCTCGACATGGAACGCTTTCACTGATTGATTACTTTTAAATTCCTCGCCATGGAACACTTTCACCGGCCGACTAGTTAATTTATTATTAAAAACCACTCATTATTTTGCAAATTGATCATTACTTTTATGTTCAGTATAATTTTACGTTCAGTGACAGTTGTTGTTTTATTGATTAAGGCGGTGGCTGTATTGATATAACCTACAGCCAAACATTGATGGTATATGTGCTTGTTCTTTTATGTTTTTTTTTTTTTTTTTTTTTTTTTTTTTTTTTTTTTTTTTTTTTTTTTTTTTTTTTTTGTTGCTACGTGTATTATTAATGTATTTTTGTTTATTTGTTTCCTTAATTATTGGCTATGTTTCTTTACTTGTTCTTTTGGGGCCTGTCAAGTTGTTTTAACTTTAATTGTGTAATCAAACGATATTTCTATGACCTCTCAAGAGAGTTCATTATTCAATGAGTGTCTCTATAAACAACGTTAGGGAACACAATATTCCCCAATTGTTATTAAATACAGATGGAAATGATGGATCAGTACCACTAAACTGTATGCATTTTACAGAAGATAATTTTTTTGATAAATATTCCAATGAACCGGGTTCAGATTTAACTATGCTTCCTTTCAATATCCGTAGTATGAAGAAAAATTTTGATAATCTTAATTTTTTTGTCGGAAAGCTTTTTCATCGATAATAGGTATATCTTAAACCTGGTTTGATGAAACCCCATTGGGCATGTATTCTCTCCCCGGTTATAATATTGTTACGAATAGATGATCAACTAGAAAAGGTTGTGGGGTAGCACTCTATGTGGCCTTGAAATTCGAATTAGAAATTAAGCAAGAGTTGAATGTTATGAATGATTAACTTGAAACTGTATTCATTGAGCTAAAGATTGCTGGTAAAAAGAGTATTACACTGAAAACCTAACCTCGTCCGTCAATGGACCGACTAGCTTTAAAGCTAGTCGGTCAAGATGGACTAGTTTTAAAGCTAGTCTGTCATGTTAGTCCGTCGAGACGGACTAGCATACAACTGAATCTACATCTGTCAACTTGACGGACGAGCTTTAAAGCTCGTCCGTCTAGCTTGATGCTAGTCCATCGACGTGACCGACTAGGTCGATAAAAGTAGCTGGGTGGACCCAGTTTACCCATTAAAATGACTGACTAGCTTTTGATACAAATAGTTGCAATGTCGTTTTAATGTACCTTCTCTATTTATTCTGTTTCCGGGCATAATCAAGTTGATACACTCTGAAACAAAGGTTGTTTTGGCTTGACAATCTGAAAGCTTACGAGACATAACATCTATCATGACAAGTATGCAATTCACGAGTACCGGTAGATTCCAAATATTGCTCTCCATTCTTCAATTACAGGCGCAAGGCTAATTGAATACCTTGTTACTATAGAACTCAAGAACCCGGTATTTTCTTACAGATTGCTGGTGAATGCCCGGCTTAGCAACAACAGTGAAAAGAAGTTGGATACAATCAACATTCTCAAACGAAGGTTGTTTTGGCTTGACAATCTGAGAGCAATACGATAGCCGAAATAACATCAATCGTGAATACTATGCCATTCACGAGTAGGTTAGAAATATTGTTCCATTCTTTAATTACAGGCTAATTGAATACTTCGTTACTAAAGAACCCATGAACCGTCTATTCTTATAGATTGCTGGTGAATGCCCGGCTTAGCAACAGCAGTGAATAGAAAGTGGTACAATATTGATTGAATAACATGCGCATTGCGAAAAGGACATCACTATTAGTTGCATTATCTGTATGTGAATTCCATTGAGCAAATTGTAGCCTACAGACGCTCACTTGATATACCCCGTAAAGCTTAAGATTTTGATTATAATGGCGATCTCCTTCCTGTGACATCGGACTGTGTGAGTACTCTTTTTTTAATTCCTTATGTTTCAGTTCACAGATAACGTTATTTTTTCACATAGATTAATGCTATAATCACCAACGCGAAAAATTATTTCTTGCCAAATCAATTTATAAATTGTGTGTATTTACAACGATAGTAACAATCACATTAAATTATGAAAATTGAAATTCAATTCTAATAATAAATATAGGCGCCACTTTTCTTTTAGATTACTTGTATCTGTAAGAAAAGAATATTGGATTAGAGGCACGACTTTAATTTTTGAAGTGGCTCTCAAGGACAAGTGTATACGCCGAAAATGCAAAAGCAGGTAGGCCTACAACAAAAAGTTATGATGATGCAAGCCATGGCGGCGACCCCTGGGCCCCGTGCGCCCATTATTTGATAATTGCCATAATGTTAACTAATTGTGCCTCCTGTATTAATTCCTGTCTTCTGATTTATATCATCATAATAAAATGTTTTGTTTTTTGTTTTTTTGCTCAAATTCTTGTGACAAAATGCATGTTTTTAATCGTATCTTTATAATGTCTTCTAATATTTCTAAGATTTGACGCCTCTGACAAGCTGGTGAAGCCATATTAACCTCATGCTAGTCTGTCAAGACAGCAGCAAGAACATCGCGGAGGAAAAGCGCGACGGACTAGCTTTCACACCATGACCGACTAGCTGTAAAGCTAGTCCCGCTCAAAAGCTCGTCAATCTGGGCATCACTACGACTAGCTTTTATGCTAGTCCGTCAAAATAGTCGGTCATGACGGACGAGCTTTAAAGCTAGTCTGTCATGACGGACTAACTTGACGGACTAGCTTTCAAGCTAGTCCGTAGAGACGGACGAGTTTTAAAGCTAGTCCGTAATAACCGGGTTGTGTTGAAGGAAAGCTAGTCCGTCGTGACCGACTAGTTTTAAAGCTAGTCAGTCTGGGCATCACTTCGACTAGCTTTAAAGCTAGTCGGTCTACCTGTTTAAGTTTTCAGTGTATAATTGGTAATGTATATAGACCACCGCAGAGTAATATTAGCCTTTTTGTACAAGAAACGCAGAATATCCTTTCAAACCCAATATTTGCATATTTGTTGGTTTATATTATGGGCGATTTCAATATTAATCTTTTGCAATATGATGTTAATGGATCTGTAAATGAATTCATTGATACTTTAGCTTCATTTTCCTTAATGCCTCTCATCACCAAACCGACTAGAGTAACCGATGTCTCGTCAACATAAATTGATAACATATTTTCAAATGTCCAGCCTCTTCCTGAAAGTGGCGTAATTATCTCTGACATATCTGATCACTTCCCATTGTTCCTCAAAGCACCGCTTACAAGAGAATGCTGTAGTAATTTAGGTCACGATAGATACAAACGAAAACTGAACTCCGATAATATTAATAAACTAAAAGAGAATTTAGAGATTGTGGACTGGAGTGAGGTCTTTAAGGAAACAAACGTGAACATGGCATTCAAAACATTTATGGGTATACTAGGGCATCTGTTTAATACACATATCCCTTTGCAAAAATGTACGCGTTCAAGTTCTAAACGGATCCCTAGGATGCCCTGGGTTACTAAATCCTTATTAAAATCCATTAACAAGAAAAACAAATTGTTTCATGACTATGTATCAAAGAAAACGAATGCTTCGAAGGTAAAATATACTACGTATAAGAATGTCCTTACTTCACTTCTACGTACTGCCAAGAAAGATTATTATTTTACGCAATTCCAGTCAACATTTAACGATATAAGGGGAACTTGGAAAGTAATCAGAAATGTACTCAATAACGCGACTGAAAAGAAGAGTAATAGCATATCTAAACTTGACATGTCTGGAAAAATTATCGAAAATCAGGAAGAAATATGTGAGTCATTTAATACATATTTTACCAACATTGGTCCAAATCTATCACGGGCCATACCTAATGTTCATAAATCTGTTCACGAGTATTTGCGAAATCCAAATGGGGACTCCTTGTTCCTTTTTCCAACTAATGAATTCGAAATTATCAATATTATTAACAACTTGAAAAAGAAAAAAAGCCCAGGATATGACGACATCAGTAATGACTAGTTAAAATCAATATCCCCCGAAATTATAAAGCCTCTTGCTCATATTTTTAATTTGTCAATTGCTAGTGGCTCTGTCCCACATGATATGAAGATAGCAAAAGTTATTCCAACCTTTAAGAAAGTTAATACTTTGCAAATGAGTAATTAACGACCTATATCATTATTAACTACATTTTCCAAAATTCTGGAAAGACTTATATACACCCGGACTGTTAAATTTTTAAATTCATGCGGGGTTCTCTCAAACTCTCAGTTTGGATTTCGTGAAAACACATACCACATCTCACGCTATATTACATTTCATTAATAAGGTAGCAAATGCACTTGATAATCGTTTGCATACAATTGGTATTTTTCTTGATTACTCGAAGGCGTTCGACACTATTGATCATAACATATTATTGCGAAATTGTCGTATTATGGTATAGGGGGAGTGGCTTTGGAGTGGTTCAAAAGTTATCAAACCAATAGGCATCAATTTGTATCATTGAATGGTAATAAATCAAGCTTGAAACTTGTAACATGTGGGGTCCCACAGGGCTCCTTACTAGGCCCACTTCTTTTTATTTTATACATTAATGATTTTCAAAACTCTTCTAAAGTTATGTCATTCATATTGTTTGCAGATGATTCCAGCATGTTTTATTCCCATAAAAACCCAGCCTCTCTCTTTTACAGATCGATGGAAGATTAAGGGGAAACGTGACAAAATGCGTAAGAAGAACATTTTAAATCTCATTAGATATTTTACTGAAATTTTTTTTTTTTTAATTCAGCCTTAGAGTGAGACAACCTCGCATGACCTTGTTAGCATAATGATACATTGTCCCACATGATGTATTTTGTGTATGTAATTAAACGACGATTTACAAAAAAGCACACAAAATACATCTTTACCAAATTTCACAGCAACATCGTATACTATTATCACATTAGATACAAGATACAAGACAGTCACATAAATTCAGAGAAGATGACAAATTGATGAAAAATAAAATCAAATTATGATAGTAGCCTTGCTTCAATTACGTTAATCATGAAATTAGTTTTTAATTGCCTTTGGAGCCTGATTACCTAAATTGTTTATTTAGATGGAAATTTTAGGAGACAACATGAACAAAGGCGTAAGTAGAACATTTTAAATCTCAATAGATATTTTACTGAAAGTTTTAAGAAATTATTTCAACCTTCGAGAAAGACAAAAAGAGAAAATAATCAGCGGCCTCTTGCGCCCATGCCTATATATCTGTCAACATGGCCCGGCCGCGAGTTTTTAAAACGTAGGATGGCGACTGAAGATTTATGAATTATTCATGAGTGACTCGCTTCTTTTATTCAACTAGTCTATAAAAAGAGACACGCAATATTGTACATGTTTATTTTGTCGCTTATTTATCACTCATATCTATTTCATTTATCTTTCCACCTAATTAAAATTTATAAGTATCTGTCGTTATTTGTTTTAATTGTAAATTAGATCCGTTAGAAATATTTCATCATATTTTATTTGAAAGACTCTATATATGAAGACTGGACAGCAAAGACTAAATAGAAAAACAACGATCCAAGGCCTTCTCGTTCTGATTTGTGGGAAGTTAATTCGTCAGTGACATTTTTATCGCTCGAGACTCACTGGTTTCCAAAGATGATGAGTATTCCACCTCCGTGAGCTAGAGCTAACACCCATATAGCCTCACCTGCCATAGGGCATTGTAACATAATCTAAATAGGTCAAATTCGTACATGTATTTATTTCACATGTTTTTAAAACAATTTTAAATTGTTATATTTCATTCATGGCCAGAGTATTTCAACCATTCTCAAAAAGAATATTTATCCCTTTTCATTCCTAAGCTAAGACTAAGGACAGTAGATGATCAGACATTTCTTAAACAGAGGTGGAGACATGCAAAGAAACAAACCCCACCCCTAATAACATTTTAATAGTTATATAGGACGGGGAAAAAAATATGATGTTACTCTGAAATGTTTTACATGTCTAGTTTATACCCCGAGCTAATGAATAATGGTCAAAAAGGTAGTACTACAAGGCAGGTGATAAAAGCAACACCCAGATAAGATAGATTTATTTCTGCTGTTGCCAAGGAAAAAATTTTCAAATTATGTATTGTAGTTTACTACACATTTATTACATTTTGCTGGATAATCACAACCTCTGCTTTTGACAAGCATCCTCCTTAGCAACGACTCAAGGTTTTCATAATGTCCCCTAATGTTCATCATTCATTAGCCAGAGTATAAACTACACCTCTAAATAGTTTTGGAGAAATATGAAACATGTTTCATGATTTTATACACTGATAAGGCCCCATGAAAGCCTTGACTGGATCTGGTAATCTACTACTCTCACATGACCTATTTCAGAATAAACACAAATGTACGAAAATACTCTGGCCATGACATAATTATCTGAATCGATCAAGAAGAGAGGAAGGCTCCGTCCTTGCTATTATTATTTTTTTATATATATATACCGTTTCATGATCGGACAGTAACAGTAGTAACGTTTATTACCAATTGCTTTGTGTCTGTTGTGCGAAGCAAGATCAATCATTCAATTAATCAATTATTTAATTAATCAACCAACCAACAAAATCCCTCTTCAAACAAATTAATACAAAGATTGGTATACAGTTGACTATCAAAATAGGAGACAATAAATCCGTACCTGTTAAATTACCATGAAGTAAGTTGGAAATACAAAGGCACATTCTTTAATAATGAACACCTTTCTTAAAACAGTTTCTTTTTTACGGTGAGGCTGATTTCGTTTATTGTCATATCCCTTTTAAATTTAAATTTTGAATTTTTTAATTTAAAAAAAAAGAGGGGTTTTGGGGAGGGGGTTAATTTCAGAATGGATGGAGTTCTTCAAGCATATTTTTTTTTATTCCTCAACACACTTATTATCGAGCAGATCTGAAGCCCTGAACGATAAATGAGAATGAATTATTATATCAAACTCAATCAAGAGGGGGTGCTACAATCGTGCATCCCAAATATTTGGCTGCAACCCTCTATTTTGTTTAATTTTGGGGCTGCCCCCTCCTTATTTCTAGATTTTCGATCAACCGCTCAAACTGAATGGAATATAAACAATGACTAATTATTATGCATGACTCAAAAATGTTTGTTTAAAATGTTTCGGCCTACACCACTTTCTCAAAGAACGAAATTGAAAGAGTTAATTCTTTAGGGTACGATTCGATCAGAAATCAACCTAAATGAACCAAGGAGGTAGACAGAGAGAAAGAGAGAGAGGGAGAGAGAGAGAGAGAGAAGGGGGGAGGGGGGGATCGGGAGGGAGAGGAGGGAAAAAATCGACCAAATCGCATGCATTGGCAATATACAGTATACATACATACACAGTCTAACCATACAGACACGATGTTGGTTTTAAACTTCTCAATCTGCGTTATGATAGGTCCAATAACAATTATCGACTTTAATGACAAATTCTGAAGCACGTTTATTAAATTGAAAGTAATGGTTAGGGTCAGCAAACTAATAAACCAATATTGTCAAATGACTATAAAAAATAGAAGCCTAATACGAGTCTCATTTCCTTGCGAATAAAAGACTAGTTGATTGAGAGAAGCGAGTCACTCATGAATAATTCATAAATCTTCAGTCGCCATCCTACGTTTTAAAAACTCGCTGGCCTTCAGTTCCCCCATTGGTTGTACATAAAATGAACATACGTGTGTAGCACACAATCTGTCGCGGAGACAGAGGAGACAGATATAGTGCAATGCCATGTTGGCAAATATGTCTCAATTTTGTTTCCGCAAAGTGAGAAAGCACCCTTAGGGCTCCAAGTAGTCCATCGATCCATTCATATGTCATGAAATAATACAGTTGGATTATAATGAAACCCCCCCCCCCCCAAAAAAAAAAAAAAAAAAAAAAAAAAAAAAAATGTTATAGAGGAAGTGGAGAAGAGGAACGGAGAGAGAGAGAGAGAGAGCCAAAATAGTAAGGGAGTATAAGACAGCCGGGAAATAGAAAGACTAAACCAAACCACTAAACTTATGATATTTCAAATTGAATATATATTAGGTTATAGGGGAAAAGAAAATAAACTAAAGGGAAAATCGTTCTGCCAATGGACCAGCACAAGCGAACAAAAATGTAATTTGAAGCAATTAAATAGCTCACATGTCACTTACACTATTTAATTCATACAGACACCATGCTCATTGTAATATGTACCTCTCGGTCTAACTGGATTCGTTTTTTTTTTTTTTTTTTTTTTTTTTTTTTTTTTTTTTTTTTTTTTTTTTGTTTTTTTTAACGTCAGAATCAAATTTCTATAATGTAACAAACCATATACAATAGGATTATGTGCCTCCCCCTGTGCTGCTACGGGCACTGCTACTAGTTAGTATTAATTTTGCAAAGGATAATTGAAAGTGAATAACAATAAATTTTCTGTAAACTTAAATGGGAAGGAAATTAAATTATTACAATATGCAGACGACACTCTGTTAACACATGACGGTTCCGAAAAAGATTTGCAAAACGCACTCAAAATTTTAGATGAATTTGAAAATAATGTCCAATCTTAGAAGAAATATTACTAAAACTCAGGTTATCTGCATTGGAAAAAATAAAGCCTGCAAGAAACAGTTTTTGTCAGAACACCATCTAAATTGGGTCTCTGAAGCTTACTCTACATACCTTGGAATAGATTTTTTTCCAGTTGATTTGTAATAAATGATTGATTATAATTACTGTGAACAAAATGTAAAGCTATCAAACGACAGATTAGTTGATGGTAAAAGAGAAATTTAACAGTTCTAGGTCGAATAATTGTAGTTAAAACATGTAAAACAGTATTGGTACCAAAATTGAATTATCTCCTGTTATCTCTTCCAGAACCAAGCATACAAACTATGAAAGATTTAAATCGTTAATTTTATTCAGTCATATGGGGTAACAAACGTGATAAAATAAATAGGGAACACATGTGTCAAATGAAGGAGGTGTAAAAATGATTGACATTTTCACTCATGCCAAATCCCTTAAGATATCATAAATCAGAAGATTTTTGAAAAGTAACACTTTGGACGAAAATAAAACTTTCCATTTGTTACGTTCGATTTTGCCAAAAACGTGCCTTTTTCATATGGGATCGGTTTATTTTAAAACATTGGCAGACTTGACACCAAACCCATTTTGGAAAGAAGTCCTATTAGCTTGGTCTGAATTAGATCAGCTCTTTACCTGTGATATTGCGTGTCAACCTCTCAGGAATAACCCTCTTATAAAAATAAATTATGAAGTAATCTTCTTGAAAACATGGGATTTAAAAGGAAAACGTTTCGTGAATAATATTTTAAAAGAGGACGGATCTTTTCTTTCTTATTTTGAAATTTAATCTAAATATGATATACAAATCAATTTCCTTAAGTATTTTAGTTTGTGTAATTCTATTCGTTCAGGGTTTGAAAAGAAGACGCACGATTTGATTCCAAAAGCCTCTGATCATTTAATTACAGAGCCATTGCTCCTTATACCGAAAACAGAAACTGCATGTTTACATATTCATCAAACATTTTTTAAACACAAAGTTTAAAAAATGTAAAATTTTAGCAAAATGGCAAGATAATATAAATATTGAGGTTGACCGAATTGGGCTCGTATTACCTAATTCTTTTTTTAATCTACTTTAGATACAAATATGACATGGTTCCACATAAAAGTTCTTAACAGAAAACTATATATGAAAGATCCATTGTATAGATTTGGTATTAGTAGGGGCTACTATGAAATCCAGCTGGATAATCGTGCCAAAATTGATTTTATTGGCTAACTTTGTCAATTTGGGGGTGCTGAATCGAAAAAACTTTGGTTCCATTTTTTTCAACCACGTCTTGGGCCGCCATTTTGGATTTCAAAATGGCCGCCATAGAAAATCATATTTTTACCTATATTTTACCTTATAAGCATTGTAGGAGGTTCAAATTTGGTGCAAAAGTCATTCTTATCATGCCAACTTATCTGTTACATCTGTTTTTGAAATTACGACTCATTTTCATTGGCCGCCATCTTGAAATTCAAAATGGCCGCCAAAGCTAATCTGTTTTTACTTTATCTTCAGTCTTGAGTACCGTAAATGTTTAAAAGTGGCAAGAATATCTGATGTTTATGGTGCCCTTCATGCTCCAATGAAAATAAACCAATAATATTGGGTCAGAAGTATTGGCGGCCATTTTGAAATACAAAATGGCCACCATGCTAAAATCGTATTTTGACATATATCTCATGTTGTAAGCATTGTAAGAGGTTCAAATTAGGTTTATGATGCATGCATATGATGTGTGACATGATAATACATCATTTTCCTAGAATATGGTTTATTTAGGTCGCCATCTTGAAATTCAAAATGACCGCCAGGGCTATCCTATTTTCACTTGTATCTCAGGTTTCAAGCACCTTAGAAGGTTAAACATTGCAATAATGTCAAAGTTTATGAGGCTCTACATACTTGAATGAAAATTTACTATCTAGAGAATAGCATTATACCTCCAAAGATTATATAATGTGCTAATTAAATATTGTTTCCCGCTTATAAATGCAAAGAGGCAGCTATCTTGTTATTCAAAATGGCCGCCATGCAGTAATAACGGCAACACACAATGATAGTCAGTGATCTTGTGAAAGGTGCTGGCCAAGAGAATGATGCTGCTTCGAGGGGAACAATTACAAAGAGTGCAGTCGATACTTCTCTGTTCTTCTCATGGATGTTTACATGTATCCCTCTTCACAATCAAAAGTCTTTCCCAAGGAGCAAGATATTGTTGGCCCCCAAAACAGTCATAACCCCCTTATCTTGACCTGTATGTCAGAGAACTAGAACTGAAATTTTCAACAGGGAACAAAAGCCGGATTTTTTCGGATTGGTGAAAATAATGAAATTGCATTAGCATTGAATCAGGTCTCTTCGCCCCATCAAATTCAATCCGCCAAATATCCACAGGGAAGTGGTTCAAATGTGATGTAGAATTCCACATGACCAAAAGCACGGTATGCTATGATCTCCTGTTTGAAGCATCAATGCACGATGAGCACTGTCTTGAGCACAGTGATTCGCAAGGAGGTAGGCCCATATGAGAGACATAGTGGCATCAACTTGGTCTTTATGGAGGTTACTGAAAGGATCAAACTAAGAAAATTATGAGATGGCAAGATTTTTACTGAAGTACATGAAGCAGATGGTGAGTTTGCTTCATTAATGAGCTAGCAGACAATAAGACCTGTATCTACATCTCAATTATGTTGAAGTACAGTCCATGTACTACTTTGCACACGACTTGCTCTAGACTCTACCTCTTAAATACTTCAGGCAACCACATCAGGCTAAAGGGAGGTCACGTCTGCAGGGTTTGGTAAGATAGTGAGAGCATTTCTGGAGATGAGTCATAGATTCTTCCTCTCAAATTCCACAAAATGGCCTTCAGCATCAAAGCCCTATGTGGCCATTTGGCCATTAGGACCTGAAGGTACTGCCACGGGCTGATGCTGACACTATGTGGCACAGACTCACGACACATATCAATTCTACTCTATGTAAAATGTAAAGTTAACGTATACCAATGTGCGGCATTATATCGTAATTAAACAAGGCCGCGTCCTTATCTAAGAGGCCAGACGCACGAAAGCGACGTTGGAAATACGGCTGAGAAGGCGCAGAAATCTATACAGCTGGCTGCAATAATGAATTAGCTCACAAAAACTCGCTTAAGAAGACTTCCCTGCAGCTGGAATGGTATTATCCGTTCGGTTCAGCAATCTACTGCGTACATGGAGATGAAAGAAATTAATGAACTTTTATCATGTTGTTAGTTAAATAGATTCTCCAGACCAGATGGAGGAAATACACATTTGGGCAAGCTTATAACATTATTGTGATGAACGTTGTAATCAGAATCTTTATTTCACATAGATTGATGTTCCAAACGATTATTGATATAAGTAGTGATCTTGTCACTCTTGCGAAGACGCCGTCCACATGCGATATGCATGTGATATGCGCGGAATATGCGACCCTCGAGTAAAGATTCTATTGTGAAAATGTTCAAAGTGACAGGACTTTTTTCTTAACCAATCGAAATGAATTTACCATCTCTGGAAAGGTGAGAATTCAAGCTTTTAAAAACGGCTTGATCATTAAGCTGTTAATATAATTATGCGTTATCCAGGAAGATAATTATGTGGCGTATGAGCTATTTTGAGAGCAAAATTGGCCATATTGTACAGGAATTTGATCTGATTAGGATTTCGAATTGACACAAGTGACAGGACTTTTTTCCCATTTGCAGTAATTATTCCTATTTTTGAAAAAAAGAATCTCTTAGCGTACTTATTCAAGTTGATCATTTCTTTGAAAGTAGTTGCTCGCCATAATCAAGAAAACAAAGTGAAAAAAAACTGTGCAAAATACAAAATGTCTATGGCAGCGTTTGATTTGCGTAGAGTGATAGCGCCCTCTTCCTCTTAAGTTTACAACTAGAATTGATATGGGTGGACCAAAAGTCTAACCTCTGGATGTGGGGGGATTGGTTTAGGGGTTCGATCAGCAGAGTGTAAGAAACTTTGCCTGAATCTATGTTGCTTTACCTGAATACCATTGAAGAGAGGGTGGAGTGGGTCATTTTCATCATTAGAATCCATATTTTCACGCTTAAATTTCACCTTTTAGAAAGTGCTAACTTCCAGATGTGTTCATGGGCGATGCCACTCAAGGTAAAATGTTGTCTACTTGGGTTGGGTCTAGACATCCTGTGATGATCCTTTGAGGCATGGGGCGACCTGCCCCAGATAGGTTATGCATACGACTGATGATGAAGAGGGCAAGGGCTGTTGTATGGATGGTTCTTGTGGTACATTACAGGCAGAATTCATGATCCCCAATCTGGCATCCAATTCAAAAGCTTGTTTGTTGACCAAATAATAACGCATTTGTATAGCGCCATCTGTCTAGTTAACTATTCTGAGGCACATTGTAAAACAAGATGAAAGTGTTGAACAACATTCATCATACAACATACATTATATATGTAGTTACAAACACATTCTCTTAATAAAAACAGAAAAGAGGGACAGCCTGTGAGGCGCACACTCCAAATCTGCCATGTTAAAGTCAAAGAGGAAAGGATTGTCAATGCCAAACACACAGACAGTAAAAAACAATATATATTTTGATAATTATATATAATTACAAATAATGGAATAGCTCATCAGAGAACCCATAGTTGTATTAGGTATTACAGGATGAATGCAAATTGAGAAAGCATTGACTAGACTTTTCCTGGTAGACTTTTCTTACACTCTGCTGATCGAACCCCTAAACCAATTCCTGGTTGCCCCTGAATGAGTCAACTCCATTCAACAGAAGACTTCCAGGACAAATGATCCCAACAGTAAGAAGGAGCATTGTCAGGTCAGTGTTTCTGTATCTTGCATTTATCGCAGTTTCTTAACATAAAATAAGAAGGGCATTTTACAACACTACAAGGGAAGTCCCTTTGAAAGCAAGTCAATGATACTGATGAATGTGGTGTCTTACATGGAGTGGAAGCATTCAATGAAGACAATCTTGAGTTAGATGAATAAGAAAGTCAGGTTCCAAGAATTTGCATCTGGAAGAATCAAGTAATCAGTCATGAAAAACATCTTGGATTAAATGACAAAGGTCGAAATGAAGAAATTCATCTCTTGCATACAAAAAGAAGATATAATGCAAGATTGGAGCCAAGCTCATTAAGCTAGGATTTCCAGAACTTCTCACAAGAATTATGGTTGTTAAACAATCCAGATCTGCCATGATTCAGTCATTGGGATATATACAAATTCACTCTTTACCTCAGAAGGTCTTCTACTAATTCAGACAAGAGTTCATTCAACCATGTCATATTAGCACATGGGACTGTACCTAATAGTAATACAATGTCGCCATCCTAAAGGCCAGGATACTGATTAGTCAAGTCCATTCGACACAGAAGCCACATCATAGAAAGAGAAGAAAGAGAGGAAACATCAGCAATACAGTGGCAGTTATCAATGCCAAAATTAAGTCCCCATCAATAATTGAATGCTCCGAATTTGGTGCTACCTTCGTTAGGAGTATCAGAAAACAACGATGACACCCTCAAGGAACGAACTCGACGCAAAATGGCTATAGATACTGAGCAAGTGGAGTTTAACACAAAGGGCTCAACGAACATAACTCAAAATGATTCTGTCTCAAATCACACAAAGTTCTTACTGACATAATATCTTTGGAAGGCTCTTCTGCGCGAGTATGATAGCAAAAGTGCTTTGCTGACGTCTTCGGGAATGCAACATAATTATTCAAGCCAGATGTGTTTGATCCAAAAGTCACCAATCGCACCCATGGAGAAGCAGATACCCTAATTCTATTGCATTTACTGCATGTTATCTCAAGAGCACCAGGGAAAACTATAAACATTGATGTTGTTGAAATATCATGCACTTTAACTTGTAAGGTGCTTGCAAGCTGATATATGATCACTATAGGATTATCTTCGGTGGCCATTTTTAATTTCAAGATGGCTGCCTATCAAAATAAACCGTAGTTTTATTATTTTTTTAAAAAGATGTAGTAGAATGTTTGACATGATAAGAATGCTTTTACCCATGATATGAACCTCTTACAATGCTTACAACATGAGTATGTAAAAATATGATTTTCTATGGTTGCACGTACATATAAGTATCGTATGGCAGCCATTTTGAATTTCGAAATGGCCACCAGTGTTATTTATTAACCATTATAGTGAGTAAATTTTCATTCAAGAATGAAGGGCATCATAAACTTTAATATTATTGCAATGTTCAACCTTCTAAAGTGCTTGGAACCAGAGATACAAGTAAAAAATAGGTTATCTATGGCGGCCATTTTGAATTTCAAGATGGCGACCTACTCATATAAATGATATTCTTGGAAAATTAAGTATTATCATGTCTGACATCATATACATGCATTTTAAACCAAATTTGAACCTTTTACCATGCTTAGAGCATGAGATATATGTAAAATTACAGTTTTCTACGGCGGCCATTTTGAATTCCAAAATGGCGGCCCAAGACGTGGTTGGAAAAAATGGAACAAAAGTTTTTTGGATTCAGCACCCCCAAATTAACAAAGTTAGCCAATAAAATCAATTTTGGCACGAATATCCAGCTGGCTTTATTATTTCGACATAACAGCCTCTACTATATGGTAACTGACACAATTATACCTTTTGTAATAACAATGAAGAGAATATTTTACATGTCTATTGCTCTTGCCATTATTCTAACGTTATTTGGTCTAAGCTAGAGCATTGGATACTAGATAGGACAGGAGAAACAATTACACTTTCGAATCTAACTAAACTATTTGGATTTTGCGGATTTAACAACAATGCACTAAATTTCTGATGGTTGTAAGGCGAGAAATTTATTTTGCTAAATCACAAAATAAATTACCTTTATTTGAACAAATTATAGCAGCCGTAAGACGTTATTATGAAATGGAAAAGTATGTATATCAAACAAATCTCAAATAAATGTTGGCTCAGTGGATAGAGCGTCCGCCTCATAATCGGGAGGTCGTGGGTTCGAGCCCAGGCCGCGTCATACCAAAAGACGTTAAAAAATGGTAGTTGCTGCTTCCCTGTTTGGCGTTCAACAAGAGGGGGATAGAGCAACGTCCTTCTGGCGCTGCTCAGCGGCTGCCGGGCCCACGACAAAAGGGGCAAAATAAATATCCATTCAGACAATAAAATTTTAAGCATTGAAGCATAAAGGAAATTTTTAAAGAAATGGTTTTTACTACGAAAACTGTTCAGAAACTGAAAAGAGGGATGATTTAAATTGTTTGTTTATGCAATTTGATCAGTTGACCTGAATAGAAATTTATACATCTTTTAGTTACTGTCTTTTGTGACGCCCAGCACATTGTTAGTGGTTGACTGAGTTTTCAGTGGCTTTAGTGCAAAATGCTGGCACAATCACGTCATTTTCTATACAAAATGGGTAACAGCCGGTGTCTTCTTTTTGCACTTTGCCATTGGAGTACGCCTGCACCATGACAGTTAATTGCAAAGATATTTTTATTTGTGTGTGTGGTTTGATTTCATTTAAATGTATTGTAACAAAAAGGATTTACTCTATTATCTATATTGTATACTGATATATTTAGACATTGTTTGATCTTGTTGTATTGGTTCATTCTCATTGATCAATATTTTTGATGTATATTGTTTATATTTGTTCTATTTCCTATCAAATAAAGAGAACCATGTGCAAGGGCAAAAAAAAAATCTCTTTCCGGCCTTTTGACAAGGGTGTAATAGTAGAGTCACACCGGCAGACCGACCTCAAACCGATCACACCAAAAACACTTTTGTGCCAATCGGGCATGGATTCGGCAGCCATCGGAATGATTATGGCAGGGTTCGGTCTGTTGTCGGTTTAACGTCGGTTTGAGGTCGGAATTATCTGGTTTTAAATCAGTCTGGTATCGTTTTGAAGAAAGGGTCGGGGTGGAATCTTTCAAGCATGTTCGAAAGTATCTCTCCCGACCATTCGTCAGGGAGCTGTCGGAGTCGAGTCGGGGTCAGTTTGAGAAGAGCGGGGAGCATTCGGTCTGGTTCGATCTCGGTTCGGAATAAAAGATCGAATGTGTCGGTTTCAATACCAACTTCAGTCAAATTGCTATCGGCGAACTAATCCCGATTCAACATGATGGGGTAATGAATAGAGACTTCTTCTCCGACTCAATACCGAACGAAGCCGCTCCATCTCCGATACCAAACCGCAGAGGGGCTGTATTGAGACCGACAAGAAAACGATGTCAAACCAAAGATGCTAAATAGATTCAGGGCGCATAGGATAATTATTTTAACATTTTAGAATGCTTCCAGTTGCGCATGGTTGTCTGTTAGATGTGCTATTTAAATCATATGGCTAATACCATCCGCGTATTTGGGGAAGGTGGCGGGCACGGAGCCATACGGATGGGAGTGAAGGGGTATGAAAATGGAAAAGAAAAGGGGGAAGAGGGAAATGAAAGAAGAGAACTAAATAAAAAAAAAAAGGAATATATACATATACATGTATAGGCCTAGAGAGAGATGACGACAAGGGGGAAAAAAAGAGGGAAATTAAAAAAAAAAATAGAAAAATAAGTAAAGATAGTGGAAGTGGTTCTAACTGATCTCTAACTTAGGACACCATATGGATCTAAAATTAGGGAGTGCAAATTGATCTCAAACTTAGGGGGTCCAAAGTGATTTATAGTTGAGGAGCCAATTCCATTTTTAACTTAGGGGTTTCAAATCGATAACAAACTTATGGTCATGATGTTTGCCAAATGTATCTCAAACTTATGAGGTGCCAAATTTGACGTGACATGAGAGGTTGCCTTGATCTTAAACTTAAGGGCCGCAAAATTGATTTTAAAATCAAAGAGGGGAGCCAAATCGCCTCAACTTAAGGGGCATCAAATTATATCTTAAACTTAGGGGGCGCCAACTTGATCTTAAAATTAGGGGCCGTCAAAATTGATATTGAACTCACGAGGCGCCAAAGTACTTTTGAAATTAAGGGGCACCCAATTTTATTTGAACTACGGGGCGCTAAAACATTGATCAGAAAAGTGAGGGGGTAAATTGATCTTCAGCTGGAGGTGCGAAATTGATCGGAAACTTAATTGCAAAAAATGATTTTATATTCATGAAAAGACTTAAACCCAAAAGTGCTTGAACTTCCATGCCCTTCTGGTCGTAGTAAATAATTCGCTGGCCCTTCGCGCTTGCATCATTTTTTCCAAAGGGTAATTACATTCTGTTCGTAAGAATTTCAGCTCCTGCTCACACGATACTCGTGAAAAGATAACAAAATTGAACGCCAAAGAATTTTAGTATTCTTTGCTTTCGGGTCATCGTGTAGATATAATTTGTTTCTTATCACGCTCACATTAATTGCTCTTCTCAAAGGGGTGATGCATTATTATTTTTTTCTTCATGAAAACGCTATTTAAAAAATAAACAAATATCAAGTTAATGTGCAGTGTTTTGTTGTGATTATATCAACAAGACAAAGTAGAATAAAAATTAAATAAAAACCCAAATAATTTACTTTGAAAGAGGAGCTTTATATACTTGCTCATTGTACATTTTAGCTGTAGACCTAAGTTTTATTGTTGAGGAGGGGGTTATCCTTTGGAAATTACTTGGGGCGTCAAAATCAGTTCCGGCCCTGTTGTGAAATCCTGGATAAGCGCATAATAACATAAAAATAATAAAATAATATTGATTAAGAACCCACCAACATCTATCCAAATTCAGTTCATTGGATGAATACAAATAAAAACAAAACGAAACAAAGAGAATTCAGTGTGCAATCGGGGAGGGGTACAGAACGAATCGTGGAGGGTTCCAGGGAGAAACGGGGTTGTCGGTTTTAGTGCCGGGCTTGCATCGGTTCCCGATCTTGAAATTTTCATTCAATTGTAGTCGGTTTGAGGTCGGTCTGGCCGGTCTGACTGCACTATGAATGGTAACTATAGATCTTTTTTCATCGTCATTATGTTAAGTCAAGATTATACAATATCCTTATTGGGAAATAAAAATCTCCATGGTGTAAAAACAAATAAAATCTATTTTGAATCACAATAAAATTTAAAAAAAAAGTTTTACCCTTACCTACACGGTTACAGCTTGTTGTTCCAAACATTTTATGCAATAGTCCAAAGGTTCATTCGTCCGAAAATAATATCGGATTTGTCTGTCTGAAAATTAAATCTGTTTCGTCATTCCGAAGGTTCCTTTTTTCCGAAACTGGAATTAAGTTAATTAGTCCGAAAACGAAATAAGGTTCACTCAACCGAAATTGAAATAAGGTTCGTTTTATTAAGGTTTCGTTCGTCCGGAATTGAAATAAAGTTCTTCCGTCAGAAAGTGAAAATACGGTTCATTTGTCGGAAGTATTTATGACGCGTAGGGATCAAAATTCTCTTCACATTATTTTTTTGTATGAATGGACATGCTTGTAAATGAAGCCCAAAATGGAACAGAAAGATTTTGTTTTTGTTTTGTTTTTTTTTTAATAGAGAAATCCATGCCTTTAATTTGTTATAATACAAGGCTCTTTATAGCACACTTAAAAAAAAAACAATAATGGTATTAGACTTGCATTGAATTACTTACTTTATAGGTGTGGTTAATCAGTGTGTGATTGTAAGACAGCCCTTCTTATCCACCTCTAGATTAAATCATGCATGCCGTGGTTGTTCGTTCGATGAAATATTCAGGAATAAATCAATCTCTTACACCTGGAAAAAAATTTGTTTTGATCTCTTTTCCTTGTTCAAAACCCTTACAAAACTCAATGGTCTTCCCATAAATGATAAAAATATCCGATTTTTTATACGCATAAACTTTTACCAAAAAATTACCAAAAGCGTTTCTGATATAGGCCTACGCCCTTAATAATCTAAATTACTGCTGTCAGCTTTCGCGTTTAGGATTAAGTGGTATATATTGCTTGATATGATGTAGAACTTGGCTTTCATGCTATGAACACGCCCCGTAATATCAAATACACAGTGTCAACACATCCAGCCAATAGGAAACTTACACAGCTATACCATTATGCAAATGATTATTTGCAGGATTGATTTTAAGCTGAAATCATGAAACCCGTCACTAATCCATAATGTCAGCTATGCATTTTGGTCTATATTTTCAAATACTTTGAATAGAGTTCCAACATCAAAACATTCCAAGACCAAAACATTTTGAGGACCAATTCGAAAAAAAAAAAAAAAAAAAAAACTTTTCGGGGGTAGTCGGATATGAATTAGTTAACATCATATGGTTGATATAATGTGCCAAGCGCTATAATAGTATAAAATTTAATGTACTATTATTGTTTTTAGGGGGACAAGTTCATTGCATTCCTGATTAGACCAGTGCTGCTATCAATTAAAAATCGACATCAACATATAAGGATCCTTGTTGCATGGACGTCTTACATAAAAGTCTTACCGTCAACCAATCAGAATGGTTGTTTAATAATTTTGACATAGTCATTAAGTTTTAATCATACGATCATGTCAAATGTGATTTAAATGGAACAGAATATTATTTTTCATGATAAAGATTGTTTTGACATACAAGTATATATTTCTTTCAGCCTCATAGTTCATGATTTATCCAGATAATCTATAGAATATAACTTGTAGTGAATAACGTCCCCAAAATTCAACATCAGACAAAAGTTTTGTCAGTTGTTTGGTAATATGGTTATTCCTAAAACCGCTGTGCTTCTTATGTAATTCACATGCTCCGTCTTTGCTATGCAGCGTTGTCATTGGATTTCCCTTTTGGGCAAGAATATTGTTGTGTGGATTTTAATAGGGTCCACACGTCTAATAATGATCTCATGGAGATTGCGAGTTTGATAAAAAGTAAGATAAAATCGTACAAAATCAGATAGAAATTTACTTGTCTTGGTGCGTGGTAATGCAGTAGCGGACGCAGATGAATGAATTTACCGGGCCCATGCGTAAACATAATTATACAATTATAAAATAATATACAATTAACATGGAATCAGAAACTGAAACAGTTACGATGACGATGAAGATGAAGAAATAGAAGACCGATGTATTTGACTGCGGGAAGGAGCCAACGGGAAGACAGAAAAAAGTCTTAAGCGTTGGCACCCAACATGTAAATACATTGAGGTAACAATCAAATATTATACGTTAAATAGAATAAAAGGTTGAGAACAAAACAAATAAAGAAAACAACAACAAAATGATAAGGAAACTCTACTAAGAGTTGTGCTCGATTAAGGGATGTATCTATCAAGTTTTTTTAATCTTTCGTTTAGAATACAATTGGAGAGTGACACTGAGAGTTTTATTTTCATTTGGTAAAGAAAGAACTCCACAGTTTTGGGCCGGTAAAACAGAGAGTCGATTTTGCATAGGATGTACGTATTTTGGGAAAGTGAAAATCATTAGAAGATCGAGTTTGATAAGAGTGGATACTTGCATTAATAGGAAAATAGATCAGTAATATAATGAGGAAGTACAATTGTTTTTACATTTATAATGAATTACCAGTTTGTAGTTGAAAATAATCGTAAATACTTAGTACTTTAAGTTTATGTAATAACGGAGCAGCGAATGAGCGATATACGAGATTTTGATATTAGACGAATTGCTTTTTTATGTAGTTTAAAAACTCTACAGAATATGACTTAGGAACATCCAGCCCAATTTATATTGCAGTATGATATTGTGAGGTAAATAAGGTATTGTAGATAGTAAGTAAGAATTTTTTCGGGTAACAAGATTGCGCAGGCAGGTATAAAATACCAACAACTTGAGAAACTTTAGAACAACATTTCCAAATGATATTTCCATGACTAGATTCATCAATATGAAACACCTAAAAATTTGGTATGTTTGTATGTTAATAATGAGATTTATCCATTTTGATTTTATATCTTCAATATCATAATTCATTTTGCAAATATCATAAAGTAGTTTTGGACATATTAATAATTAACTTGTTACATCTTAACCATTGGTACACATTTTCTAATTTCTTTGTTTTTAAAAGCGTATTTCTATTAAATAAGAAATGTTTTTTGGGTAAAAAAGATACTTGTATCAGTCCAGCAAACTGTATAAAAATTTAATATATTTGATGAACGCTGTGATATCATTTATGATAAAATTAGAAATAGTAATGGACCTGGATAGGTTGAACCTCTGCGGGCACCAAAACAAATATTTAAACATATTTGAGTTTATAGAATTTATAGTTACATACTTGTTTTCTATTGCTAAGATAATTTTCAATCCATTCATTGGGAACACTCGTATTGCCACAATGATATAATTTTCATTAAAATATTATGGTCTATAGTGTCAAATGCTTTTGACATATCTAGAAAGACACCTACTGTTGTATTTTTATTTTCAATGGAGTTTGTAATTCTTGGGTATTTTGTGATCGCTAATGATGTTGACAGGCCTCTTCAAATCCATACTGAGTATTATTTAATAAGTTATGTAGTACATAAAAACCTGGAAATTCTGTTTGAAAAACAATTTTTCGATTATCTTAGAGAAAACAGTAAGTACAGAAATTGGCCTATAATTAGACATATTTATTTTTGATCCGGATTTAAAAACTGGTATAACCTTAAGCTTACTTTGAGAATTATCTGGAACAATGCCAGTTCGACAATGATCTGTTAAAAATTTGACACACATGGTTTACAAATAAAAGGCATTACTTTCTTTACAACTTTAACATTCTATGTGGTCCAAAACCAGAGAAGGTTTCATTAAATTTGTCAACTATTGACTATTAAATCTCACCTTCAAAATCGGTTGAAATAACATTGAAGGAAGAACAAGAATTTGAAAGTATTCCGAAAAAAATTATTATGAAACCATATATTGGGATCATCTAATTTTTTTTGTTAAATTAGGGCCTATCGAAGTGAAATATTTATTAAATTCGTTACCATTTTCCTTTGGATTGGATACATCATTGTTGTTATGTATAATTTTGGAAGGCATATTTTGTTTACTTTTGGTTCTATTCAAAACAGTATTTATTTTTTTCCATGTAGCCTTTGAGTCCCCGATAACAGAACAAAATTTGGAATGAAATATTATTATTTTGTTTTTTGGGATTGCCTTTGTGCATTTATTAACGGAATGTTTTATAGATTCTTTCATTCAGCGAATGTCCGTTCTGAAATGAATTTTTTTATATAAAGTTTGTCTTTTTTTACACATCTTTTTTAAGTTCCTTTGTAAACCAAGGCTTGTTTTTCCGATGGTTCAATACTTTTTGATTTTTTGAGAGAAAACACTTGTTATATATATATCTAGAAAAATTATCTTACATAACATAAATCATTATACATATCATTTACATTTTGTAACATGAATATTCCAGTCAAGGTCCTTTAAATTTTCTACAAAATATTGCAATATTATAATCATTGACTACACGTTTAAAGTTGTTTCATCATTAGAGTTATAAAATATATACACCCTTTGGAGAAATCACACTAAATATGGGTAAATGATCACTAATGTCTCAAGAGAATACCTTTTTCATTCACCGTATTCTGGCTTATTTGTAAAAATGTTGTCTATTTTGTCTATCTACGATCATGTCAAATGTGATTGAAATGGACAGAATATTATTTTTCATGATAAAGATTGTTTGACGACCTAAAAAAAAAAAAAAGAACAACAACGAAAAAAATATACATAATTAGAGCCGATTGACCTCTTAAACCTACCCCTACAGCTGTTATATGACCTTATGGTTGGCAGATGGCCGAAAAAAAATCAACATCTAATTTAATTTAATTTCAACATCATCAAAATGATTGCAAGAAGTAGAAGAATTGGCCTTCCCATTCGAGGTATACATGGCTATGTTGGCTTGCTAAAGAAGTCGGCATATCGTAGCCTGTATTTGCTTTCTATCATACTCTATGTTTGTCATCAATCATCCACAATATGTCTATAGGCATTGTGGGTTTTTTTGTCTGATGACATTCGGATAAAGAAACGTAACAGATTTTGTCATGTTTGTGGTCAGAATACTTTAAGTTAAAATTGATGCTGACGGTACAAATTTGTTCCATACTTTTCCAGCCCAAGAGGTTGATATAGAGTAAACTCACCGTAAATTTATCAAAAAACTGATTATATTATGATAAGAGGAATACAGAGAAATTTTAATACCCTTGGGGAAATGAAGATGTTGAATTAGTGTATCATTTGTCAGTCTAAAGTAAATGCGAACATAAAGAAAAGGATTGTTAAGACTGAAATATGTTAAAATTTAAAAATTTGAAAAGCACAATACTGAAAATTTCATCAAAATCGGATTAGAATTAGCAAAGTTATGAATTTCTTAGGTTTTGATTGAAAAAGAGAAAGAAAAGAAGAAAAAGAAAGAAAGAAAAGGGAATAAGGCCCGATGCTTGTACAATTTTCGCCAAACTTTATTCAATTAGAAGTGCGAAATAGGCTTTATTGGGTTCTAAACGACAATAACTGAGGCCTTTAATGTGGGGAGGGCCCACGAGGCGGATTTTTCTCATATTGTATTTTGCATTATACTGCTCAAACGTCTTTTTTTTTAAGAAAAAGAAATACATTATATGGCGAAAAGTAAATATAAGGAAAATATAAGAAATATATATAATACACGGTTTCTTTATAGCACACTTAAAAAAAAAACAATAATGGTATTAGACTTGCATTGAATTACTTACTTTATAGGTGTGGTTAATCAGTGTGTGATTGTAAGACAGCCCTTCTTATCCACCTCTAGATTAAATCATGCATGCCGTGGTTGTTCGTTCGATGAAATATTCAGGAATAAATCAATCTCTTACACCTGGAAAAAAAATTGTTTTGATCTCTTTTCCTTGTTCAAAACTCTTACAAAACTCAATGGTCTTCCCATAAATGATAAAATATCCGATGTTTTATACGCATAAACTTTTACCAAAAGTTTACCAAAAGCGTTTCTGATATAGGCCTACGCCCTTAATAATCTAAATTACTGCTGTCAGCTTTCACGTTTAGGATTAAGTGGTATATATTGCTTGATATGATGTAGAACTTGACTTTCATGCTATGAACACGCCCCGTAATATCAAATACACAGTGTCAACACATCCAGCCAATAGGAAACTTACACACTGTCAGCTATACCATTATGCAAATGATTATTTGCAGGATTGATTTTAAGCTGAAATCATGAAACCCGTCACTAATCCATAATGTCAGCTATGCAATTTGGTCTCTTTTATTTTCAAATACTTTGAATAGAGTTGCAACATCCAAACATTCCAAGACCAAAACATTTTCAATTCAATTCATTTATTTCTCCACAATAATAAAAGTACAATATGTACGTTGCATATATACAAACAAAATTAAAACATATACAATAA
>CALNVZ010002409.1:99751-132723 GCA_940671915.1 Paracentrotus lividus | reverse complement strand
CATGTAATGAGAAAACTGAACAATTATTAACCGATGGAGATCAGATAAAAAGACGTTATTGACTGCGAGGAGCCACACTGGAAGACAGAAAAAAGTCTTAAAGCGTTGCACCAAACTGTAAATACATTGAGGTAACAATCAAATATTATACGTGTAATTAGAATAGAAAAGGTGAGAACAAAACATTAAGAAGAAACAACACAAAATGATAAGGAAACTCTACTCTACTAAGGTTGTGCTCGATTAAGGGATGTATCTATCAAGTGTTTTTTTAATTTCGTTTAAAACATTGGAGTGACACTGAGTTTTTTATTTCATATTGGTAATGAGAATCTCGGACAGTTTTGGGCCGGTAAAACAGAGAGTCGATTGCATAGGATGTACGTTTTTGGAAAAGTGAAAATCATTAAAAGATCGAGTTGATAAGAGTGGCATACTTGCATTAATAGGAAATAAATCAGTAAATTAATGAGGAAGTACATTGTTTTTACATTTTATACATGAACATACCAGTTTGTAGTTGAAAATATCGTGAAATACTTAGTACTTTAAGTTTATGTAATAGACGGAGCAGAATGGAGCGATATACGAGGATTTTTGTGATATTAGACAATTGCTTTTTATGTAGTTTTAAAAACTCTAACAGAATATACTTAGGACAGTCCAGCCCAATTTTATATGCAAGTATGATATGTGAGGTAAATAATAAGGTATTGTAGATAGAAGCAAGAATTTTTTCGGGTAACAGATTGCGCAGGCGGTATAAAATACCACAACTTGTAGAAACTAGAAACAAACATCTTCAAATGATATTTCCATGAATAAAGATTCATCAATATGACACCTAAAAATTTGTATTGAAATTTGTATGTAATATTGAGATTTATCCATTTTGATTTTTATACTTCATATCATAATTCAATTTTGCTAAACTAATCATAAAGTAGTTTTTGGACATATTAATAATTAACTTGTTAACAATCTTAACCGCATTGGTAAACACCATTTTCCTAATTCTTTGTTTAAGCGTTTCTATTAATAAAGGAAATGTTTTTTTGGGTAAAAAAGATACTTGTATCGTCAGCAAACTGTATAAAATTTAATATATTTGATGAACGCTGGATACATTTATGTAAATTAGAAAAATAGTAATGGGCGCTAGGATAGAACCCTGCGGACACCACAACAAATTTTAACATATTTGAGTTTATAGAATTTAATAGTTCTATGTTTTCTATTGCTAAAGGATAATTTTCAATCCATTCATTGGGAACACCCGTATGCCACAATGATAATTTTTTCAATTAAAATATTATGGTCTATAGTGTCAAATGCTTTTGCCATATCTAGAAAGACACCTACTGTTGTTATTTTTTATTTTTTCAATGAGTTTGTAATATCTTGGGTAAAATTTTGTGATCGCTAATGATGTTTTGATCAGGCCCATCTCTAATCCATACTGAGTATTATTTATAAAGTTATGAGTACATAAAAACTGGAAATCTGTTTGAAACAACATTTTTCGATTATTCCTAGAGAAAACATAAGTCATGAAATTGGCCTATAATTAGACATATTGATCTTTTGATGCCGGATTTAAAAAACTGTATAACTTTAGCTACTTTGAGATTATCTGGAAAATGCCAGTCGACAATGATCTGTTTAAAAAATTTGACAACAATGGTTTACAATAAAAGGCATTACTTTCTTTACACTTTTACAGCTATGTGGTCAAAACCAGAAGACGGTTTTCATTTTAAATTTTGTCAAACTATTGATATATATCTCAACCTTCACAATCGGTTGAAAGAACATTGAGAGAAGAACAAAAATTTGAAAGATATTCCGAAAAAATTTTGAAACATATCATTGGGATCATCTTAATTTTTTTTGGTAAATTAGGCCTATCGAAGTGAATATTTATTTAAATTCGTTAGCATTTCCTTTGGAATTGGATACATCATTGTTGTTATGTAATAATTTTGGAAGGCACTATTTTGTTTACTTTTGGTTCTATTCAAAACAGTATTTTATTTCTTCCATGTATGCCTTTGAAAGTCCGCCGATAGACAGAGACAAAATTTGGAATGAAAATATTTTATTTTTGTTTTTTTGGATTGCCTTTGTGCATTTATTACGGAATGGTTTTATAGTATCTTTCATTCGCGAATGTCGTTCTGAAATGAATTTTTATAATAAGTTTTGTCCTTTTTTCACATCTTTTTAAGTCTTTGTAACAGGGCTTGTTTTCCGCGGATGGTTCATACTTTTTTGATTTTTGAGAGGAAAACACTGTTATATATATCCTAGAAAGATATCTTACAATT
This sequence comes from Paracentrotus lividus, assembly GCA_940671915.1. NCBI lineage: Eukaryota > Metazoa > Echinodermata > Echinoidea > Camarodonta > Echinidae > Paracentrotus > Paracentrotus lividus. The sequence continues at coordinate 130,396 of CALNVZ010002409.1, read as the reverse complement.
CATTATACTATCATTTACATTGTAACATGAATATTCGCAGTCAAGGTCCCTTTAAATTTCTAACAAAAATTTGCAATAACTTATAATATGATTAGCAGCGTTTAAAGTTGTTTACATCATTAGAGTTTTAATAATACACCCTTGGAGAAATCACACTAAATATGGGTAAATGATCACAATGTCTCCAAAGGAGAATACCTTTTTCATTCACCGTATCTGGCTATTTGTAAAAAATGGTTGTCCTATGTTCTAATCATACGATCATGTTCAAATGTGATTGAAATGGAACAGAAATATTATTTTTAATGATAAGAGATTGTTTTGACGACCTAATTCGAAAAAAAATAAATAAAAAATTTCGGGGGTAGTCGGATTAATGAATTGTTAACATCATTGGTTGATATATGTGCCCAAAGCGCTATAATAGTATAAATTTAATGTAACTATTATGTTTTTAAGGGGAATTCATTGCATTCCTGATTAGACCAGTGCTCATCAATTAAAAATCCGCATCAACATAATTATAAGGGATCCTTGTTGGCATGGACGTCTTAACATAATAAGTCTTACCGTGAACGCAATCAGAATGGTTGTTTAATAATTTTGAACATAGTCATTAAGTTTTAAATCATACGGATCAATGTCAATGTGATTGAAATGGAACAGAATTTGATTTTTTCATGATAAAGAATTGTTTTTAACAACAATATATATTTCTTTCAAGCCTCATAGTTCATGATTTATCCAGATAATCTATAAGATATAACTTGTAGCTGATAACGTCCCCAAAATTCATCAATCAGACAAAAGTTTGTCAGTTGGTTTGGTAATATGGTATTCCTTCAACCACTGTGCTTCTTATGTAAATTCACTATGTCTCCGTCCTTTGCCTATGCACTGTTGTTATTGGGATTTCCCTTTTGGCAAGAATATTGTTGTGTGGATTTTAATAGGGTCCCACGTCTATAATGATACTCATGGAGATTGGAGTTGATAAAAAGTAAGATAAAATCGTATAAAACAGAAAGATGATTACTTGTCTTGGTGCGTGATAATGCATGTAGCGGACGCAGTATGAATGAATTTACCGGGCCCATGCGAAAACAATAATGAACCGATTTTGTCGCCCAGACAATTGGGCGCCCGAAATGCTATTCAATTCGGATTTCTCGGATCGCGCCTATATGTGAAACGGAAGGACAATTATTCATCCTGTTCAAACCAGCTGGTGTACGTTGGGCATCCTCCCCCCGCTGACCCCCCCCCACTAACAAAGAAGTGTGTCCCGCTCTACCGATATAAATGGAAAAAAAAACATGAATACTGTCTACGCCCGTGCCTTTCAATAATTAAAAAACAAAACCATATCCTACACCCTCCATTTTTTTAAATAAATCGGCATAGCCACCCCCTCAATGGACGAAGCTAAACTCTATTTTAATCAAAAGATAGAATTTGGTGTCAAAACGTGTGCTTCTAACATAGTGTCAACACCTTGACCATGCGCGTATTCTGGGGGGGGGGCTTAACGGGCCCCCCCCCTCTCCCGGGGGCGCCCAAAAGGGCGCCAAAATGACCAACAAAGTTACGCCAATTGACTTTAGAGAGCGCGGCCATTTATGCAAATTGAAAATAAAAGAAAACCAACAACAACAGACAAGAAAACATATACATATTGAGCCGGAATTGACCTCTTAAACGCTACCCCTAAGCTGTTTATATGACCGATGGTTGGCAGATGGCTGAAAAAATCAACACCTAATTTAATTTAATTTCAACATATTAAAATGATTGCAAGAAGTAGAAGAATGGGCCTTCCATTCCGGAGTATATCAATGGCTATGTTGGTTGCTAAATGAAGTCGGCATATCGTAGCCTGTATTTGCTTTCTATCATTACCTCCTTTATTTTTTTTTGTCATCAAATCATCCACAATATGTCTATGGCAATTTGTGGGTGTTTTGTCTGATGAACATTCGGATAAAGAAAACGTAACAGATTTTGTCATGTTTGTGTCAGAATACTTTAAGTTTAAAATTTATCTGAGACGGTTACAAATTTGTTCTTCCATAATTTTCCCAGCCCAAGAGGTGATATAGAGTAAAACATCAACAGTGTAATATCAAACAAAACTGTATTATTTTATGATAGAGAGGAATACAAAGAAATTTTATATACCGCTTGGGGTAAATGAGATGTTGAATTAGCTGTGATCAATTTGATGTGCATGCTTTAAGTTAATTTGCGCAATCATTGTAAAGAAGAGTTTTGCAGCGTGGTTCCAATAGGATTAAATCAGAAACCTAAGAATTCACACTGATAAAATGGAGAGAGATTTAAAAATTTACTGATAAGCGATTAAATTGGATGAACATTGTATACTTAGTCATCTGATATGACAGGTTTGGCGATTAAGGATAAATTAGTCAAATGAGAATATGAATTAATCCATTTAGGTTTTTGCAGTTTTAGTCTGCAATATTCATCACTTCATTCTAGTTGAATAATACATGCTATTCTCATTCGATGCTTTATAAACTCATGTATACAAAATGATATCTACCAAATATCAACTGATGATGTACACAGTCTAATATCATATCCTATATGTATTTTTTATCTATTGCCAATCGCTATAATTAGCGCTATTTTTTTATGACAATTAAAATCTCGCTGTATTAAAAAAAATCTATCTCTTACATACTGACATAATAACATAAAGCTACTTAGTCTATTATTCAAATTTCTATTGATTTCCATGTACTGGATTAAGATTCCGTATCTCTTACGATAACAATATACCACCATAACTAAAATCCAACATCTCGTGCTCGTCGGGCTGGGAAACAAGTCAATGGATAGAGAGACACAATTAATCTGCTTACGCTGTCGGATGGCAGAAGGCAAACAATCGAGTAATTACTAAAGTTTAATTGAATTCTCTTAAAGTATTCTTTGCCGTGCCAAACTTCGAACCTATACCACGCATAACATATTGCAACGTTATTATGTCTACGTATTCATATCGTATCACGAGATTCATTGTTCTCTATACAGGACAGAATGAGGTTTAACAAGATCTGCGAAATTGCATCAGAGAGTACATTAGTCGTTAGTGGCCGAGTCTGAGGCATAGATGTCTCTGATCTAAATACAAGCAATAATTGGTTATGAATAGAAACTATGATATATATACACTATTAAAGAGCCATAACACGGTATTCTTTTTTATGCCTGAACTTCTAATTATGCGAAGGCAGGAGCACACAGTAGTTAAGAGCGGCACAAGTCTATAGGCATAGCAATCAGTCTTGAGTGCATTTGAAGAAAAAGGAGATAAGAGACATGTAAGAGCATGCTGTGTAGATCCCTATCTCATTCATGCCTATTATCTTAAGTGAAAAAAACATACATATTACGCTGAATAGCAATGTCAACACATTAAAATTTAATAGTGTGAAATCTTATTGCAGATGATATAAATTGGACTTACGCATTTTTATACAACAGTCACATTTATTTCCTAGCAAAACATGATAACTCATGCTATGAGGTGACATATAGTAGAACAAAAAGCATGGGATGAGGAGAGAAAGAAGTATGATTCAATGAGCAGAGTCAAAAAATGGCGGGGGGTGCAAACATAAACATGGCGATATGGTTGTAATAAAGATGAATATTGAAGTGTAAGAAGTATAAAGGATGGAAAGTGTTGGCCGTAGAGAGTGTGGTGGAACTTGCTTGTGTTCATTTCTTGAGTTATGCTGTTGTCACATGATGTATTAGTATAATGTCGTATTTTTATTATATATGTGTTTTCTCGCAAGAAACGGCTCAGCTCTAGAGAGTACAGATTCTTGTGTAGTAACTGTCGTGGCTAGTTAATGGAAGTTCCAGTATGCGGCGCTGCTTTAGGGAAACACGATATTCCCCCGGGGAGTGGGGGGGGGGGCCCCGTTAAGCCCCCCCTCTCAGAGAGTTATCGTACACGAGAGCAAAAAGAGCGCGAGTCGACAGGGATAGGTGATGAAGCACTAATTGAGCTCTGAGTCTTGTAGAGGTACACTACGTGTAGTATCATGGCACTTGTTTTCGCAAACATATTAAGTAAGACGTGGGTGTAACGCCTTGTTTTTATGATTTATTACATGAATTGCCCTGTTTGGATGGAAATAAGTCTAAAACTTGCAAAGATTTTGAGCGGTTGAGGAATATGGTGTTAGTGTGCGCTCGCATTTGCGTGCTGTATTATGCATAATACGGGTAGAAGTCCGCTTGATTGTCGTATGCTTGTAGGTTTATAAATAATGAGTCTAGGTATAAAGTTGGATCTGGAATTTTACCTACACCTATGCTCATATTGAAAGCAGCTAGATCTTTAAGAGACGTAGACGAGTATATAACTAAGGTGAGAAGTCATATGTATTCAAAGCTGGATAGACGGGCAAGAGAAGAACGAATTCTTACTTGTCCTTCATGTTAATAGTCCGAGGTAGTTGCGGGAGAGTGAGTAGTGGGCATAGTGGTTTAAAAGGATATGATTTGAAATCTTAATCTCTTTAGATCCAGCGAAGCTTATAAACGAGCATCGGGATAGTTGATAGAAGAGCTAATTTGTGAGAGTAGAGTGATTTCCATCATCATTAAGCAAGTATTCACCACGAGCTCTAGGTAAGTCTCGGCAGCTGTATCCGAGATAATAGCTAGAATTAGAGAGAATAATGCTATGTTCTGTTGCAGAGGTGCCGTATATAGAAGATACGTTTGTTTGGCGTGTACAAAAACTCGCTTTCCTATATAATCGGATTTACAAGAGACGATCTCAGATAATGGTCTCTACCAGTGTTAATTTGATTTGACTAGTACTTAGACTGTGTGACTTGGGTCGCGCATATGCTAGAGTAAAATGAAAAGTTTCAGGAATAAAATCTAACCCCATCTGCCCACACACGAAAACAATAATTATAAAAGACTTCAGGTGTTTCATGAGGATTTTGTACAAGTGCGAGTATGTAAATGATAAAACTACGTTGATTGTTGTTAAAAGATGAGTAAACAGTAAGAGCGTCATCCTTATAGTAGTACTACCACTCGAGTGAATAGCGCCTACAGCATAATCAATCCCGATGTGGAGAACGATGAATCATATTATGTATATGACCTAAGTCAGTGACCCATAATTGAGTTTTACAATTCACTACAGATCAATAAAGGACTCACTGTAACCTACTGCCAAGGCCTATACCAACGGGAAATACCGTAAACCTATAGATGACTGCAAGGTTTATGCATAAGGAATGATCGATGGTCGGTAACATGAGTTGTAAATCGAAACGAGTCCTTATGGAGAAGAGTCCAGGTATTCTCCAAGCAGATGTCGATAGACAGCTGGATTAGATTAGCGAAGCTACTGAAGGCAGACTCATTAGTTAAATCAAATGTTAACAACATCGATCTGCAGTGAGTAATCGTTGTATCTTGTACTGACGCTGGACATCCATTATGTGAAGTAATTCAGCAGGAGAAAGTTTTCTAAAGTCATGTTATATTTTATAGATTTAGTCTAGCGAATAGAAAGCTTATGTCACCTCATTGAGGAAGTTTATATTCTTCGATAGACTGTCGAAAGGGATCGTAATGATGGATTGTGGTTCTGATAGTATTAGTTAATATCTTCTAGTCTTTATCATGATAAAGTAATATTCTGTTCATTGGTCAACTTTCACATTTTGAGCTATGGGTATACGATCACGCGTTTATGAAAAAGATTTGAGATATACTTTAATATGACTCAATTCTGAGAACAGAGATACATTAGTGACTATGAGAATACCATCCATATTGAGTAGTTATTCTCCTAGCTGTTGTATGATCCATGGAGACATTATTATCGTGAGATGACAGTGCTGCATGTATCAATAGCATAACGATGAGCATACATATAGTACAATATGAGAAGTGTTAGAGTAGGCGATGTGACATTTATCATGTCGATAGGCAGCAGAGTATTGTTTTCTGCGTCATAAAATACTGCAGTCAAAGCAACATAGATCAGAGAAGTGCTCAATGATCCGTTCTTGCCACTATGACAATATATCAATACATGCAGATTGTTGTATCTAATATAAATTTTCATAGCTATGGCTATATGCTGCTTAAAGAGGCATATTAGCTTATTAGACGTATTTCTAATGATGATTCAATCTCAATTCATAACTCCGGGGACACTCCTTAGGAGTCTCGAATCTTTGACACCGTGCAATTTATTTATTTTTTTTTATTTTTATTTTTTTTCGCGACATCAAACAGTCAGAGGATCAGTCAATGTACTTATGACCCTAAATGTTAAAATATCCAACGTATAGGAAATATATATTCTCTTCTCATTGCATGTTAGTACGACATTCTACATTTGATACTCTGACGGCGTACCTCGTATTATGTACAGAATCATAGAGACAATTAATAAATTCTCGATTTTCATCTTGATTTCAGTGGCACCATGTGGATGACGGGATGGAGATAGAACATAGTGGTTTTATATCTTTTTAGCACGAACACTCTCGATCTCTCGAACTTGCATTTTAGCCATGCAACACATTTTCTATAATACCATAGTATAGTTGATGTGTCAGTTCCTTAGGTGTGACTTTATCAATTATAGATGTATTAACTGTAGTATGTATGTGTCTATAGACATTGAGTAGAACTCTATAAACATGATTCTTCATTGTATGGTACACATGAGTAAAGGTTATATAAGTGGAAATAGATAATCTGAATTGAGAATAAGGCTATTTGATATGACGATTTAATATGCATAGAAAACAGAGGATACCTGTGCAGCTGGAGACACGTATATTTATTTCAGTAGGCGGGAAAAGCGAGACATGCGTACGTCTACATCATGTACTTATTAGAACTAAATCATATTGTGGAACGAAATATTGTAGGATTACCTCAGTGATCTTGAAGATTAGAGGTAATATATTCGTGGTATTCCCTATGTTTGAATTTAAAAAAAATGATTTAGGAGTTTTGTAAATATTTACCTATCAATTGCGTAAAACCCAGCTCTAATCAACACATAGTGCAGGAGAGCCCCAGCACGTGCGATGCCACAGAGGAGAAGTCGGCAAGAGGTCCGTTGACGCCCGCCGCTTCTCTACCAAAAAAAAAAACAAAGGAAAACGAACAAGGTGAGTTAAGAATGCTCTAAGAGAATGAAAAAGAGAGAGAAGTATAAAAAAAGAAGCAGGTTAAATTACTAGTTAGTATCGAAATATACTGGCGATTAGCCAGTAACTATTTTCTCGGACAAAGCAATTCAGAGACATCAACTTGAGAAAGTATGCGGAAAATACGGTTTCTTTATTCGATGCGATATCGAATAGAGATGACTATAATCAAACATCAATAACTCGTAATGGAATGCACAGAAAGAGGCCATTATAATCGCTAGAGGTGAAAACGCTAGGATGCCAACATAAACGTGATAGGACGTGATTCTTCTCACTACTTTCTGTAGTTAACTTCTTTGTACAACTTATACTTGTTACTGCATCATGTCTATCGGCCATTTGGAGGGTTTTGGGAACTAAGAAGCAAAAGAATAACAGTTAGTGGCGAGTAAATACTAAGGAAAATAGGTAATTAGAAGTAAAACTGAGAAAGTTTCAAAATTTTTCACAAATATAGAAATAGATGGTCCTCGATAAGACACATAACAACACTCACGAGTAACGTACTCACAATGGGTTCAATCGTTCACTATATTCCATGGACCTCATAGTGGACATATACACTTATGAACAGATGCCAGCCTTGTATTCATTCACATATCCTAATAGTGTTTAAAGACGTCCCAGTAAGATAGTCACTATTATATATAGAATGTGTCACTCTGCGAGCGCATCGCGTACTCACATAAGGATCTATTACAAGCACATTATCTAACCTATTTCTAGTACTACAAAATGCCACCTTATTTTAAGTATGTATACCACAATAACTTGTAAACCTCCAAATTTCGGCATCGCGACATTTCGACGGTCTGCTAGATATCCAATTCTAGAAGGGTATCATTATCAATATTACTAATGCATCATATAACTAAAATTTAAAGTCTCTCGCGCACAATATCGCTCTATCGTTAAAACATATCGCGATTTATGATACACCGAATTATCTAACAACCAGTGTAGATATTTTATATACTAGAAATGTAGCGCCTTTGACACATATATTTCACTAAATATCATGATCACACAATGCCCCTAATATTGTTTCGTTGTTCGCGCGCCTAATCGCGTCAGAGCGATAACTATATCATTAATTGACATCACGAGTGATTAAAGAAAGTCATCAAGTTTTCCATGTCTCATATATTTTGCGGTCTCAAGACAACCATATCACGATCGTAGGTATCCAAATATATTTTACAAACAGATATTGACTCACAAAATTTTCTAGCGCGTCGCAGCTGTCTCGACATGCCGCTGATTACGATTTCCCAAGAATATCAATTAGGCTCCTATGATACACAAAAGATTCTATCAAATTTTATTCTAGAAAATGCCGCTTTATTTATTGCTACCATAGGTTTCATTTATCTTACAAAGTCCAATGTGTATCGATGACTCGCGCTCGCACGCACACGTAAGTGACTCGAGCGAAAGATCACTATAGGACTACAACATAGTAACTTCAATTTAATTTAGGCCGCAAATTTTCTCTGGGACTCGCAGCATAGTCCCGTCAATCTCACTAGGAGTATTATAATTCACAATACTAATGGATATCAAGAGAGTATCAGAACGTGTCGCGTCTTCGACGTCGCGCTCCGATACTAAGATGAGGGTCTATGATACACCAATTATCTACAATTTTTATTGAAGAATGCCCCTTTTTTATTCCAATATATCTTTAAACACTCCAAAATTTCTCGGCTCGCCTGCTTTCGGGGCGCCCAGGATACCAAAATAAAGAAAAAACACAAGTGACAATTAATCCAGCAGAGACTTTTTATGCTACTCCACAATGTTATTCATCTCACTGCTATCAACTGTCACTCGCAGACTACTACAATCATAGAAGTAGGTCTATGATAGGCACAGTTATCTACAGATGTTATTTTGGATTGTACTTAGAGTATGCGACTGGGTCGTGTACATACATCTATTCGCATTTTATCACAAATTTCCCAAGATAGTGACAACTCGTCTTGTTGAAACGATAAAAATACAACAGTAGGAGTGTCTTCTAGATTATGTTCAACAGCATTTCGCACTATAGACATGTTAATGACAATTTTATGAAAGGATTTACTTTCGATCCAATGAGTCTGTTGCGGAGTCATCGCGCTTCGAGGCGCTCGCTTGATCACTCAATGCATTAATGTCACGAAATATAGTAAAACAATTATCGTTATTGAGCCAATATCGAAAATTCATTGTTCAGCTGCTGAACGCTTCGCCTGGATAACTTAATAACGCATAATATTCAATGCACAAAATACCTCAATTGTTTATAATCAATATATTGTTCGGGTCAGCGTCCGCGCAGGCGCTCTATCGCTAGCTCCGAAGATACCAATATCTAGTAAGGTATTAATATGTACATAGCAGCAATTATAGATTCATAAAATTTACCCAGGACGTTGCATAACGATATATACATCTCACAGCTTACGTAAGCTCTCGATAACTAAATAATAGGGCAGATTCAATTACAATCTTTGTCGAGGATACTCGAGCAGTCTTACGCGCTCTGTTCAGATACATTCAGTAAAGAGATAATCATTAGTGCCACTATTATTAATTCAAATGTAACCTCGCCAAAGTCTTATACATACTTATGCAACAGCTTGCGTCTGCACACTGGCATTGCACGATGACTATAATGTAGGGACTACACAAAGCATTCAGATTATCTCAAATATTATAGTGTCTTTATAAAACATAGTCTGTTCTCGAGCGCATCGAGCGCTCAGCGTCAGACTTAATGCAATTATATGAAAGAAATTACTCTGATAAGACACTATACTATAAAATGCACTATATTTATGGGGAGGTCACTACCCCATTCATATCTATAATACATCACCAGATCATACGCTAAAACTTTATTAGGGGTGCTTCACGCTGAAATTGATGGCTCATAAATTGAACATAACGGTGTCTCCATAGGAATATATCCGAATTCTATTACTTCGTTTTGTTTATATAATTTGTATTGTTTTTTTGCTAGTATACTAAAGTATTTCATTCATTTATGCTGCATAGTGAGTATATAAATGTTATACGAGAGACTCTGCTGCTAAACTGCTACCTCGTTCAGGATCAGAGTAAGGCCTATACAGTGGCGTCTCGAGAAATAAGATATATATATTCCTTGAAATATGAGCTGCCAATATAGAAAAATATTTTTCTTTATCGATCTATCACTATAGTACTATATAACGCACATGATTGACACTAGTAATGATTGAAAGGGCATGGCACTTATCGCCAACTTTCATAATGACACTCAAAAAAGGAGTCCGAAAATAACTGTCGATGCAGAATGAATTTTATGTACAGCATTCACTATTTGAGAAAAGAAACAGAGGGTATTGCGAAATTCATAGGTAGCTAGATCACACAATGCAACTGCCGTCAATTATCTCCAATTGTGGTACCTGAGGTTAATTTAGTATTGGCAGCTATATCAAATCTGAGTGATGATAGGACAGGAGATTAGCTGATCAATTATATAAGTTGTGGGTTTGACTAAGAAGAATATTTGATAACGAATATTGGGTGATCTAACTTACTCACATAGCATGAGGTAGATACAGATATCATGTGTATTTCCTATGTATAAAGCATTGGATAAGCCATTAACTCAAGTGTGACTTCCTGTGGTTGCTATGTATAGTTGAGGTAGGTCATGAGATTGATAGGTGGTGCAGATAACACGTGTAGTATGCAGGAGTGCAAAGGTATTTTTCGCATCACCTCTCACGGTCAAGACTATCGATTCTTCTCAAATGATCTTTTTGCGATATGTCCAATTAGAATGTCACCCGAATCACAACAGTGGCACCTATCTATAATCTATTCTTGCATACTACATGACAGTGTTTACCTGCATGCAAACGAATAGGAGGCAAAACTCGAGCGTTGAGCAATTTCAGAAATGTACACGACTCATTATTTATATTTATGCATATATCAAATTTAATCTCAGTGTTCTCTCAGCATCGTGCTTTCTGAAGATGTGTTGAATACGAAGAGGATGGTAAATAGAACTACTACTATGTAATAAAAGATTACAATACTTCAACTGAAATATCAAAGACGGACACCATACTTAACTTATAGCCTACAATGTAAGGTTTACACTGTACCCCATATTCCTTTAGCACAATTTGTTGTGTAGTCAAATTATCTTAAAATGCACTGTTAATATTTGTTGGTTAATTGCAATTGATGTTGATTGATCTTCAACTGGACCATGGTATTGCACACCACTAACTAGAAGATGATGTAATGCTTGAATTGATTAGTTGAAACATTTGGAGACTGGTACACTGTTATTAAATGATTGCTTAGCGGGTGTTGATGTCGGAGAGTGTGTATGTGACTGATTTGATGCATAGATTTGTAAATAACCCGAAAAAAGAATTGTGCAATCACCACCATCCAATTTGTGCTAATAAGATGAGTGTAGTAGACCGACGATGTCTAGGTTGAAGAGGTTGTCACAATAACTTTGCGTAAGTAGATACGCAATGTAATATTTTGTAACTGGTCTCTAACCAAATTAGCGACACCCATGCAAAAACGCAGACGCAGAAGTATGAAGAGAGAGAGGGAGGGAGATCAGGGTAGAAGAAGAAATCAATATGATGAGGATCGAGCATGGCATGAAAGAACATAAGAGTGAGAGAGAGAGTAGGGAGAGAGTATTACCAAGTATACTGCATGGTCAGCAAATGTTAATTCAAGAATGAAGATGAAGAGAGTAGTAGAGTTAGAGAGTATTGATTAGATCTATAACACCATCTGTATGATTCCAATTCTGAAGATCTTGATTACGATATTGACACTAGCGAGTACATATTCGTACTCAAGCTTTTATCTATATAGTGAGCAAACGGAATGGAAGATGAATGGAATGAAAGATGTATATGGGGATCGACTGTGTGAATATGGTTTGGATGATTGTCAACATTCTATTCAAAGTATTTGAAAAATACAAAGAGAACAATTGCATAGCTGACATAAATGGAGTAGTGTGACGAGGTGAGTTGCTCATGATCATGTACAGTCTGAATGGTAATGCTAATCAATCTGGTAGGACTATTGATCCGAATCATCTTCTCTATACTATCTTCGTATCTCTTTTCTAGGCACTCGACACAGTCCCCCTTGTGCTTAAGTTTCCTTATTGGTCTGGATGTGTTGACCTCTGTTGTTTTTGATCATTACGTACGTCGGCGCTGCTCTCTATAGCATCATCAAGCTCAACGTTTTATCTATTCGAATATTCAAGTCCATCATCCTCGCTCATACTACCTCATCTTCACATCTTCTTACCAACGTCACTCAAGGCTGACCAGCTAGTTCACTGATTAGATCTCCCATGACTCGAAGGGTCGTCTTACGCGCGTTCATAATCAGAAGGTCTTGTCATTCTGGTAACAGCTTCTGTAGTATCTGCATGAAGAGGTTATGCTTACATAAAGTACGTGGGCGCGTTGATAATCATTCCACTACTATTCATATATGGATCTTCAAAGGAGAACGCATGGTTTCGTAGTTAGTATGAGACCTCAATTAGCAAGAGCTATATACAGCGAACCACCGAGGAGAAATCCCCGTCCAATAAAGGAGGCCTGTAGTCGTGAGACAACAACTTGCGAATGCGAACTTCCTCAGGTAAGTCCGTCAAGACGTATGATTTACACTTCTACATTATATTTACTAAATAGCGCAAATAAATAGGGATGTTTGTCGCATAGAGCAATATTATGCCCATCACGCAGATATGGAATCTTGCGTGCAAGAATGAGATAATTGGGCAATAGAAGATCATACATTGCATGCGAACGACACCACGCATGCATCAGATTTTAATCTACGAGATGATTTTGGACTAACTTAGAGAAAGTGCCTTGCACAGTGCTGACAAGTGTAGCTAAACGAGCAGGCATGCTAACCTTATCAGACCTATTAAGTAGTAATTTCGGAATGCGAGTGGTGGAGGGTACTATTATTGTATTACTTTTTTTTAAGATGATAGCATATTAAGCAAACGCTGTATTAAATATATATTTTCACCGATTTATAATTTGTTAGACCTCGGATAATTCTTAGCATTTTATTCGCCACTATATGTATTTCGTAGCTTTTTCATAAAAATAAAGTACGTTGGTCAATGCTAAAGTATAGAATAGAAGCGCACCAATAGATAAACTATGACATTGATCCTGATTTTACAGGAGGATAATTAGATTGAAAAGGTCAACTAAGCACGTCGCTCCGGTGGCCTCCCACAAATAAGGCTGCCAGTTGATTTCGTGTCGTAACGCATGATTTCGATGTAATGCGACTATGATAGTCCGCACTAAACTAGTCTGTCTCAGCTTACTCATCAGACAATAACAAGCTTTGGCGAAATAATGGCATACATACAGGCTACGGCGCTCTTATAGTCACCTTATCTATCATTTAATTGCTTCCATTATCTGCTTCAATATGAATTGTATATCTCTAAAGTCTCCAATATCAATGCTTAATCACCAACTAATATGCAAATCTATCAATGCAACTGATTAGCAATTCAAATATCTAGCATCGTGCAACCTAGGTTATTGATGTCGAATCACGCATATTGTCAATAAATATCACAAAAAGTCATTACTCAATTGTAGAATAAGCCAACTTCTGAATCAGCTGATTGTTGCCTTTCTAGTCAATTCTATCAATAATTTATAGATGAACATTAGGACTTTCCATGTAAGAGGATCCGTATACTGTTCCGTGAGTGTGTAAGATGTAGTTAGAGCAGCTAATTTGTAGATAATTATATATGTCACGTAATCCCTGTTTCTTATAAAAATGTTCGCTTTCATGTTGACTATTAGAATCGTGGTTTCTACATAATTGATTGATGGCACTAAATGTCCAACCAATCCTTTGCTATGACTCTGAATACCAAGCAGAGATACAATTTATCTGTAAGTTGCCTTCTGAATGGATCGCTAAATGATAAAATCATGCTAAGTATTATAATGATCAACTATAGATTACAGGTGAGTTACACATTCATATATATTAGCAATTCTGCTATTCGTTTCGAAGCCTGGAAAAAGGGCTTGCATGGAACAAATTTGTACGTGTCACCGTGTATAACACAAATTTCCTATAACTAAAGTATCTGTCTACCGACATTATCACGATAGTACAATGCATCTGTGATCGTTACTATTTGACTCTGCGAATTGTCATCAAGAGAAAGGCAGAAGTAAAAAACTAAAAATAATACGGCCAGGCGGGGTAGAATCTTGATGTTTGGACTATCTTCGCCAGTAGTAGACTGAAATTGCTGATGTACAATACTGAATGACTTATACATAGAGATATGCAGAGAGTAGAAAGACGACTATCGATACTAACGGCTACGGAACTTACTAAAACCAGAACTCATACTAAACGCTGTAGACAGGCAGTCCTTTGCGCAGACTAGCAGTCAGTATACGACGCTTGTGGCCCGTTACGATGGAATCACTAAAACACAATTTTAGGCTTCCTTCGGGCGAAGCCTGCCATTCTCTCATCACTAACGTATAGGGGACTGAACTTCTGTCGTCGTATTTATGGTCCAAAGTGATTATGTGACTGTACATTCTGATTTAAAGATCTGGTCGATTAAACAGTTATATGATCGTGATTTTTTTGCGCCGCACACCATCGAAGACACACTTGAAAGGCTCTAAATTGTCTATACAATAGGTAAAATATATTCGCATCTGCATCCTGAGCATCAAGGTCTATGGATAAACCAGCTGTAGGGAAAGGGTTGGGCGATAAGACGGGCAGCGTAGATAAGCTAATCATAATTCAGCTGATCAATATTTTTCGTTGTGTGAATAGACTGTTTTGCTTACATTTAGTAGAAAGTTTGTATCTAACTATTGAAGCTAATCTCATGGCTAACTGTTATTAGCGCGCTCCTCTCAAAGATGATGCAAGTTGCATGTATATATTATGGATAGATCAAGTTAGTTGGATACTATTTTTTTCTATTGGCTTTGCACCACTTGTTATAAAGCTGCAGTGCGGTACCCACCCGGGGAGGGGCCGCGGGGTGAGGCCGTAAAAGGCCGGCGCCCGGTACCCCCAAGATACGCGCATGTCAAGGTCGTGGACATCTATGTAGATAGAAGCTAAACACGTTTGACAGCGGTCAATTCTGCAATCCTTTGAATCTACAATAGAGTTAGCTCGTCATGAGGGGGTATTCGTCATCCGAATATTATTTGAAGAATGAGGTGTAAGGATAATAGTGTGAGTTTACTTAGTTCGCTAACGCTAGCAGGGTCGTAGATCCAAGCTCTTAGTCTTCTAATATCACAAATATAATTAAAGAGAATAGGAGGCTAACTATCCTGGCGCCTGCTATAGATTCCGTAATAACTCCCTTTATGTAGCCATCGTAGTGAATGCGTGATAGTCTCTGTCAGATGCATGACTTTTTTCGGATCTTTTGGTTAGCGTGTAACTGAGTTTGGGAAGCTGATTCGGTAGAGGGTACTGAGACACATGTAGTTTAGCTTTGCTCCTAGTGGAGGTTGCGCGGAGTAGGGCGAGAGTATGTGAGAAACTGTACATCGTAACGCCAGTCGATTGACGCACGCAAATGGTAAAGTCGAAAGTTATATAGAAAGTTGCGTGCGCTTACTTAAAGTCCTATTGGATCTAGCAGGCATTACGTAAATTACAATGTATGGAGTACATTATCGAGTAAGAGAGCGATGAAGCGGGATTCTGTAGAAAGGATGAGAAAATCTATTAGGCCGATAGTGCTGCGGAGCTCATCAGTCCCATGTAGTAAAGTAGTGCTGATTGGGATAATGTAGTAAAGAGATGTTATCTGTGTTAACAGTATCATAGCGAAGACCGCGGGATTATCTATTTACTAAATGACGAAAAATAAGAAATAAAAATTCATGCAACTAAGTGCGACTATTGCGAGCCTAGCTCATGAATGAGGCAAAATGTATAACTGCAATATCAGATTACTAGCGTCAAAAGAAAACACAAATCAGAGAAGCTAAGTTATTGTGTGGTTTACATGGACTCAATATATTTATCAGAGGTGACTCTCTGACAGCGCGGCGTTCAAGGCTGATGATTAATTCGAGATCAAGAAAGGCATAAAGAGAAATGGATTCGGATGAATACGGGGTGCACCCCCAAAAGTGGCATTTAAGAAAATGTGTTTAGATATTATTCCATAATGCTGTACTATGAAAAAGCACGGAGCGAGCGCGAAGACGCGAGCAGAATTTTAAAACCAATTATTTGAGATAATTGTGCTGATTTTGTAGACCCATTTAGTTCCGCGAGGCGCGAAGCGTGTAGAAAGCGAAAATAATGAAACTTTGAGGTAAAATTTTGAATTAATTTGTGCATTCAGTAGATATATTAGTTCCTGGTGCCTACTTAGAATTGGGTATCTGGCGAGCGCGAAGCGCGAGCCGAAAATTTTTGAAATAGACCGCTATTTAGTATGCCGCGAGCGCGAAGCGTGAGATGAAAAGAGGACTTGTTAGGGTAAATATTTAGAATAAGAACCTCTGGTGCACTCATGTATAGAGATTTAATATGAGTGAAACAACTCCCATGTAGGACAGTGAATGAAAGATTATTAGGAAGGTGGCATAACCTGTATAGGCGGAGTACAAGCGCAAGCAGCAAGTAGGGTAATCCGCTAAGTAATATGAGTAACTTAAATGTAGTTATTTGTGCATTTTATATGGTTTCTAAGGTATCCCAGGTCATACGGGAGAGGTCATACAGGGAATAGACGCGGCTGATAAATTTGGTAAAAATTTGAGAAGTTTTTTAACGAATTTGTGCATAATGATGATTAGCTATCAGCGGAGCGGCGACAGCGCAAGCCCAAGAGGATTTGGTGATCAAAAAGTGATAAGTGCAGAAGTAGAATAGCAGTGCAGTATGCTAAGCTAAATGAAGCCGATAAATCTATATGCTTAAGATAACTTGCTAGACTGTAATTCAGACACGTGGTATAAAGGGTAGGGTCAAAAAAGACCGCTTCTATACGTAACGTTTAAAGATTTATAGAGTCATAGATGGGTCGCGCAATGAGCCGTGGAAGCGTTTGAGTTAGTGATCGAAGTCGAAGTTTGTAAGTGTAAAGATCCTTAATGTAATATTGAGTAAGTTCGTGGACATAATATAACGTGTCTTCCTAACAAGAATTATCTGACTACTAGAGTTGTACATTATAAGCAGCGATATGGGCTGGCAGAAGCCGAGATGCCGAGGCGAAAATTTTGTGGTTTCTTTAAACATCAGCAAAGACTATATATAGACCATTAATTACTACAGTGCATTTCGTGCGGCTAGAATGAAAAAAGTTAGTAAGATAATTGTGTATCATTAGAGCCCTAATCATCAGCATATCAAAGCATGAGCGCGAAGACACGAAGAAGATGCAAGTTTTGATCAAATATATGTGAATATATACCGCTATAATAACGTTGTAGCTGATGTGTCGTTACTTGACTTGGCAGAGCCGAAAAATTTGTCACAATCGTCATATTTTATACGAAGAATGTATGTTATTAATGTGAAATATTGTACTCCAGGCAATTTAATTCAAGTCGCGCAAGGGCGGCGAATAATCCACAGGGTAGCACGACTGAGAGTCGGTCCGGGAAATGGACATTGGACTTGGTGGATGGAAGTAATGACGTAAACGCACGAATAGGAAAGTACGGTGGAGCATGTGACGTCAGATAACAATTTACATTAGGCTGATTTCTAAAGAGTCCAGAATTAACGATCATCTGCGGCGGATAATAACGAAATAAAGGGCAATTCTAGAATACAAAATGTAAGATAATTGTGTATCAATAGACCCGTTTCAATTTGGTATACGACACGAGTGAATGCAGCAGTCATAGCCGCGACGCTGACAAATTTTGAGATCAATACATTAATGAATGAATTATTATAAATCCGGCTAACATACACGCCTGGATATTAATGCGGAATATGCTTATCTTGCACGAGACGATGGGCAGGGTTTGTACAATGAGGAACGCCTCTTGGAGCAAGTGAAAAAATTGAAGTTATTAATCTGTGCGCACAGTAATGAAACCGAGGCGGGAATGCATAGGAGTTATACGTATGAGCATATCTAGGGATCTGTACAGGTTATCCGCGGCGATTTACAGAGCGCAAGAATTAGCGGTAGTCGAATGCGGTCGAAAACAATTTGGGGCTCGCTTGTCGAAGTCATAAGAGATAATCAAAATAGATCTATATATCTACAAGCTAGGTAATAGTATTAGAGCGCTCAGAGAAGGAAAAGCGGCTGCAATGTTTCGGGCTAGAGTTTTTTAAATATAAATATCGACTAGCTGGCGTTTAAAATGGGACGTGTAGATAACTGTAGTATTAATCACAGATGTGTAAGGCATAATGTGATTTTCCCTTCGGTCAGCTGAGCGAAGCGCGAGTTTAAGCCTAATAGTTTAGGGTTATCTATGAGGTGGCAAACTTAACATAAATTATTCAGTCTTAGACGGTGATACTGTTGGAGAAAGCGGCCCTATAATGACTTGAACCAATGTAGTTGACTTCACGAGCATCGCGATACGATGTCGAAGACTGAGGTAGTAGCGCGCTAGCTGACGGGGAGTGAACTTTGAGCAGGTACAAGTGTAAAATGACTATAATGGACATAAAGTAAACTAAAGGGGCATTGTGTAGTCACTATGGAAGAACAATAGGTAGGCATTAATAGACATGTGTGTGAGTCTTGCGAAGAACCTGGTGGCAAGCGTATTAAATGTCATACAAAGGAGACGACGAAATAAGATGCGCAATATTAGCCATAGAGGTAAGAGGCGAAAGCTCCAGTGTCTGACGTAAAAACTATGTTGCTAT
The DNA here is from genome assembly GCA_940671915.1 of Paracentrotus lividus. Classification (NCBI taxonomy): domain Eukaryota; kingdom Metazoa; phylum Echinodermata; class Echinoidea; order Camarodonta; family Echinidae; genus Paracentrotus; species Paracentrotus lividus. The sequence goes on along the minus strand of CALNVZ010002409.1, from coordinate 111,206 downwards.
GAATATCTTGGTTTAAAAAATTATTATTGAATGAATTAAAGGGTCGGTTGAGTCTGGATAGAGTTGCACGTACAGTGAGCTTTGGAGTAAAAGCATTGCTAATGAAAGACTGGCGCCTATGAATTGACTTGTACATCGTGCCTAATGAGGCCTACAATATTTCCCAGGAGGACGAGGGTCGAAGCGTAGGCGCCTATACTTGTGAATTTTAACTGTTCTGGTGCTCAATGTATGTTTAAATATTTTCGCTATAGTTTAAGCCTTTCGGCTTATAATGTAGACGTTATCCTAGATGTGGTTATTGCTAACTTGATTTTAATAAAGGAGACATTTGAAGGTGGCACGTGTAACTAGTACAGATCGGGCGAGATATGCCGGGTAACTAAGGAATGTAGTGAAATATCCGAGCTCATAGAACCATTTAAAGCGAACGGTCAATGTAGTTGGGGGCCGAAAAGCAGTCTAAGTAACCAGTGATGGTGAAACAGTCAGGTCTCAATTATCACTGCAGTCGTGCTCAGTGCCGAGGTTTGTCACGAGGCTTCGAGTTAGGATGATAGCAAGAGCCATGGGGACGTTTAAACAGAGGCGCGATTAAGTCTAACAGACATAACTAGAACGAAACATATGCCTTAAGATCTATTATGGAGGTTTGCGAGATACTAAGCTATTTAGTAGAGACCTGTAGTTATGGTGCTGTAGTTAGTAAGTGCTGCAAAGCAACCATCTCGAGTCTATGAGAAGCCATTTCGCAACGTTACTATATCGAATAAAAGGGTTAGGCGTGTTAAAATGTTACAAGCATCGGGTCCTTATTCCCTTTTTCTTTCTTTCTTTTTCTTCTTTCTTTCCCTTTTTCTCCTTTGATCTCTTCTTTTTTTTTTTTTTTTTTTTTTTTTTTTGGGGCCGGGGGGGGGGGCGCGGCCCGGACCTGCCGCCCCCCTGGATCCGCGCCTGATTATGTGTATGAAGCTGTGCGACCATATAGGTAAATATAAATCAAAATCCAAATCACATTTTTTTAATAAATTCAAACATAGGGAATACATTCTTCTGAGCATGCGAAGAGAGATGTTCCAATATTTGCATTTGTTTAAAAAAAATAGAAGTACCCCGTACGGGCCTTCCCGCTCGAAATTATACGTGGCTACAATATGTCTTGCTCAATTAAATCGTCATATTAAATAGCCTGTATCAATTCAATTCCAATCCATTATATCTTTATTGAGTCAACGCGATGGTATTCACTATCTAATAATGTTGGGTTTACAATCTATGCTTATTTGCATGCTATGCACGGAAAATGATTTATGCTACAAATTTTCATACTTAAATATAAAGCAAACACACAAAATTATTGATTTTAAAACATATGGCACAATACCTAGAATGCAATTTGAGGACGAGTGTAAAATTGAATAGAAACAGAACCCTCCGGACTCCGCTCACAAATTCATAGAACAAAATGAAATCGGTTTAAAAAAAAACTTTATTAGTCTTCGACTGAAAGAGGTGATCCCGAAGAGATAGAACATTAAAGTAGATAGAGGCACTTTATCACAAAGAGAGAGAGAATTTTCCATAGTTGGTTTACTAACTTTAAGGGCAATGATAAATTAGCTAGATGTCTCAGCTTGAAGAACTAGTATGTATGTTGCAATTAAAAAAAGAAGTTGGAAATTAATTTATAATAAAAAAAAAAATTCGCCTAAGTTAAATCATGAGAAAAGTTGTGACCCAATGCCTACTTTTAATAGGGCGATTAACACTGGAATTCCAGGTTACGTATTGGCATAGTTAATGGGAAGGTAAAAAGTAAAAATTAAAGGCCTAGTTCTAGGTGGAGGCACAGCCTGAGAATAGTAATTTGCACAAATCCTGAATTTACAGTTCTTGTGTAAAAAGAATATTATAGAAAGCAAGTATATTAAGATATAAATCTGAAAGAGTATTGAACGAAGATATTTATGGACAACTAACTATGGTACATCGTGGGCCATTATAGAGAGCAGAATGAGATATGAAGTATGTTCAACAGAAAAGCAGGTGTCATTCAACTGTCACTAGTTCCGTGAAACTTTACACTTCGATGTTGAATGAATAATGAGTTGTCTCTTAGACATTTTAATTTGTTGTGACTGTAGTATCTTGGGAAGGTTGTTAACAGAAATTTTGGTCAAACACTAAAATTATAATCCAAGCAATACTAATCTTGTCCTCAAAGGAATCATAAGATCTGCACTTCAGAACTTGAAGGATTAGAATTCACTGGAAGCTCAGTAGAAGAAGTACGTTACGCGAATTTCAGTCCCAAGAATTGAACAAATGGTTAACAATTGCACCCACACAGGGAGCTGCTGGTGGAGCCATGCAACACGTCGACTTCAAAAGGTGATACCCACTTCTTAGATGTAACGTCACAGCACCTACGACAGGAACGCAAAATATCGGCAATGAATAGAATTTACCATCCCTAACTTTTCAAGTAAAACGTGAGTATGTATATAATATTTTGAAGAACGGCGTGAATCCATCACATTAGTTTATCTACTGGTGAGCCCAGTAGTATATGAGAATTTAGATTAAGAAAGACAGATGACTTGAGAAATTAACAAGTCTTGTTGAAGAATCTTCAACATTGATTTTTGTCGGACCTGTCGCTTTCTTAAAAGGTGAAAGGAGAGTAATAACTGAAAACTATAACTCACGCTGTTTAACATTGATTGTTATACAGGGAAAACAATAATGTTGCCAGCAGAGAGGATAATGGTAATGACGGACCTAACGTGACGATGCAGAGATAGGCGAATGCTACACAGCTAGTTTGAACATAATTTCTTTGTGGCTAGAACTTCCTAAGCATATGGCGGGTTGTAGCTCAGAGCATTCCCAGATACCACTATATCATACGCCCTACGCTCATCAACCGAGCATTAAATCTGAAATCGTGTAAAATAAGAAAGGTCCTACAGTATAAGACCTCTGATGCTACTGTGGTTGTCGTGAGAGGCCTTTGTTAGTGTGGTTCTAGAAGGTGAGTGAGGTAAATTTAATCTTCTATCTGCAAAGGACTACATTCACTTAGAAAAACCTCGATACATTTAGTAGAGTTGGAAATTTAAGGAAAAACGTACCCGGTGCAAAATGTTCTTCATACAGTCCCCACGCCGTGCGAAGGTAAGCAGACGTCATATTGAGTTTTTATTGGACGTACGTGAGGGGATGCTGCATTGATGGGCTATTTCGAAGAGTGGTCTACACCTGGAACTCATGAGCGTGATTATCTCTATCCTACTATCAATGCTACTTAGGTTTTACAACATCGCTCCCTAGCAAACTTACGTGTGGAACATCTTATACCAATGCTTAAATTATGCAAGATGAGAATGTCAAGATTAAATTTACCAAATCATTCGCTGTAAGTTACCAAATCATCTTCTCTTCTTTAAGATCCACAAATAAGCTTGATCTTAGTCGTCGGTGTTATTTAGTTACTAGGAAATCAAAGTGCTGTTGGCGGATCCTGCTCGACAAAGAGATTTGCGCGGAGGAACAGGCAAGAGGAGGTTAAACCAACGCAAAGACAAACCTTTCTGTTTAAATATTGAAAACTAAATTGTATAAAGTTATTTTATTCTAGCAACTAACACCACCTGCGAAAAGACTACGCAGGCGGTTATTTTCTTATTTGATAACACACCTACACCAAGTTTCAATCTTGCCGATTTCTCGGGTTGTAAATCTATCTGAATGACAATTTGATGACAATTGTCAAGGGAAATGTTATGTATAATACTGCCACATTAACTGCGCAGGCTTTAAAACATATGTGTGCAATACAATCTCTGCGCAATATGCAGAATATAATAGAACAAGTTTAAAATAAACTTTTTTTGGTCCCTACAGATTACGCAAAATAGGTCAGCACGTGGTTGATTGTTAAGACCCAAGAGTAATACTTCTCCACTGAGATGTGTCACACCCTAATCCTTAACTATTAGCGTATTATGCAATTGAGGTAATTCCAGTTTCATTTTTCATATTGATAAAAAATACCGCTTAACAAAGAGCATATATTTTTAAGAAAAAATATAGTGTGACATCGGACACAACATATACGAGCGCACAACCTGAGCCACTGCACTTTATTCCCCATTAGTCAAAAAATTCTAGCATTTCCAGTATATATTTATGTTCCAAATCAGGCAAAGTTCAGCATACGTTATAAAATAGTATAAAGTAATCAGAAACTATCCCAACACGTACTTGCTACATAATTGCGTCTGTGCGAAAAACACCATTGCCAGAAGTAAACAATTCACTACAGACGGTGGGAACTATATTTGGTGAGCGAAACTCGGTTTTAAATCGAATATCCCTCGCGGGTCTTCTCATCGCACTCCGTTTATATTTTTGGGGCCTCTAAAACTATCGGTTTCTCTCGTCCCCCCCCCCCATACCGGACGAACGATGAATCTTGGAAACTCATGTACTAAATTGAAGAATAAGTACGCAAAGTGACAATCTAGCTGATTAGGATCATTAAAAGGGAGGCGATATGTTTCGAATTTAAAAACGAAATAATTAATTCCGAAAGCCAGCGAGGTTTCTTATATGGAACGTCACAGTAAATACCCAGCTATATCCGTATATTAATGAAGAGGATCGCTCGAACGATGGAGACAAATGCAGTGACCCTACTCCTCGCCAACCTTCCGCATTCGCGACTTTTTTTGTGCGATCCGTTCAACGTTCTGGCATTCTCATATTGCATATTCACACTAGCGCATACCCGTTGTTTATGTATCCCGCCCACCTTAAATTTTTTAATTCCCCTCGAGATAGATCAAGATCTATTTACATGTGTCCTCCGCAGTTCGTGTGTTTTTTCTATCAGTAACTATAATACATATAAATCAATTCGTGGTTAAAATAATAATGTAATATATCCGTAGTATTTATATTATGAATAGCACAGACATAAAATAATGGATTTGCTATGCGTTGTACTTTTTTTTTTTCACTTTATGGGGCATGTTAATCGTACAAAGCAACCCATGCATATTCATTACGATAAATGAATCCTCACTTTAATTCTGTTTTTTTTCTCAATAAAGTGAAGACATAGAAATAAATTTTTATGGCGATTAAGTGAATTGATCGCCTATTATAATCTCATTGTCGCGACCACCATTAATTTTCATGCAGATATAAATCAGAAGACTATTCTTTCTCAAATTTTAAGTTATTAAAAATAGTATTAATCAAATATCTTGCTTAAGTATTAACTACTAGGAGGAACAGCAGTTAGATGGTATGAGCTTCAGGCCCGGCCCTCGATTAATCGTGATTTTGCAGATACTTAACCCATGCCCATTAGCCAGCAGAATTATGTTACAGTAATACTTAAGCGATTGTATAAGCTAATAGTAGAACGAAGTAGGTTCTACTGTCGTGACTTGATAGTCGATTGCAGGCAAGAGCTGTGAAAGAAATTCAAAATTAACTTTGTATACTTGTTTCTAGTTATGTTTTATTATGGATTGTTATGTTTTTTGTTGGTGTTATTTTTTTCTGAAAGACGGGTAATTAAAATAAATGAACTAGAATTGAATTGTGAAAAGAAATATTGCGAGCTTGTTTACATATTGTCAGCTTTTAATGTAAGGATGAAGCTGATGTATGTGTTAAGATTTTTAACTTCAGAGGTCTAATCTTGAAGATAGATAAGAATAAAATGACTGATAAGAGGATTATTTGCAATAATGGATTAATATATAACACAAGTATAATTTTAAGACTGTGACATCAATCAGTTTGATAAGTAGATAGCAACGATTTGAAATATTACATAAAGGTTATGCCAAGAAGAGACATGTTTTCCTAAAGAAAAAAATCAAAACCTAAGTAAAAACATACCAGTTGGACTATGCTATTCTATCAGGGCGAGATTTTGGATGTAAATGTTTCCAGTATTGTGCTCTTTTTTAAATTATTAATTAACATTTTGTCGTTCAGTCTTAACGATTCGCTTTATTCTTTATGTCGCTATTTATACTATTGAAAAACTCGACGAGTGAAAATGCATATACAACTAATTAAGCATCTACAGTTCCACTCCCAACAAGGGGTATTAAAATTCAGTCTGTACTGAAGTATCTTATCCCTCTTATCATGAACATATCAGTTTTTTGATAAAGTATTCACAGGGGAGAAGTATTAGAAAATGAGAACAGAAGGCCAGACGTCCTATAACAGTAGTATGTTAGACAATACGAATAGCCTCTGTGCTGGAAAAGTAGTGGAGAAACAATTATGTTCAGTCCGGATGACAATGTGACCGAGGCTAATAGTAAACTAATTTTAAAATAACCGGTAAAAGTGATTGGCTGAGCCACAGACATTGAACCAGAAATCTTGTTTACGGGGTTTCTTTTATCCGAGATGTCCCTCAGACCACACACGCCACTTAGGAATGCTTATAGGTTAGTCATAGCATAGATAGTCGTTAGTCTAGTAGTGTAATGAGTCCAGATTGAATTTGTGGATGATTGAATGGGACAGGAACATAGAAGGAGTTATGAAATACAGAAAAGCAAATGTACAGGCCTACAAGAAATTCCCGGCACCTTCTTAGGCAGCCCAGACTTGGCAACGAAAGCGCATGTATACCACTTCCGAAGCTAAGGGGGAACCCTGGACTGACTCAGTTCTTCCTAACTTGATCACTGAGACGAGATCATTTAATGATGTTGAAATTAAAATTAATTAGGTGTTGATTTTTATATTACAAGCCTGATGCCAACACATCAGTTCCCATATAACAGCTTAGGGTTAAGCGGTGTGATAACGAGTCCAATCGCGCTCGCTAGAGTAATGTTAGTAATATTTTCGTTTTGTTGTGTTGGGTTTTTTTTTTTATTTTCCAATTATGCGAATAATATAAATGTAGGCCCGCAAGCCATAATATGTTCCACTATCTCAAATGATCATAGTTGGGCGTAGTAAATTTTGGTGGTCATTATTGAGAGGTGAGCTGCCTTTGGGGCGTTTTATAAGTCGTCGCATCAGAAATTCTAGACCGGGGAGGGGGGGGGGGCCCGTAAGCCCACGCCCCCCTAGACCGGGGTGATCTGAGAAAGAACAATAGCTATGAACGAATTGCTTCTGACGAACCAGCTGATAATTACGCGCATGGAACAAGTGTGTGAACAATATCTAATGTTGAAAACAAACACTTTGGACACCAAATGACTTAGTTCTTGTTGTTACGAAGCAACAATAGAGTTAGCTTCGTCATGAGGGGTGCATATTTAGGGACGAAGAATTAGAGTTGTTTTAAAAAATCTGAGAGGTGTGATAAGGGAATAGGTTTTGTTTTTAAATTATTTGAACAAGCAACGGGCCCGTAGACAAATAATTCATGTCCCTTTATTATCGTAAGTGAGTCGAAGTAATACTAGCAGCTAGATTCACGCATTTTGGTTATTTAGTGGGGGGGGGGGGAGGGGGTGGGGGTGGGAAGGAATGCCTCAAAGCTGTAACAACAAGTGTTTGGAAGGGAATTGAATAAAATTGTTCCTTCCGTTTCACAATTAATAGGCGCGGATCACCCCGAGAAAATGAATTGAATGCATTTCGGGGGCCCCAATTGGTCTGGGGACAAAAATCGGTTTTCCATTAATGTTTATACGCATGGCCCGGTAAATTCCATTCATTTCTGCGTGTAACTGCATTACGCACGCACCAAGACAGTAATTTTCTTTCTGATTTTTACGATTTATCTACTTTTTCAATTACTTCGCATCTCTCCATGAGATCATTATAGTACGGTGTGGACCCTATTAATCCACCACAAAATATACTGCCCAAAGGGAAATCCATAAAACAGTGCATAGCCAAAGACGGAGCATGTGAATTACAAATAAGACACAGTGGTTGAAGGATTAACCAATTACCCTAAACAACTGACAAAACTTTGTTGATGTGAAATTTTGGGACGTTATTCAGTACAAGATATCTATGATTATCTGGAATAAATCATGCTATGAGCTGAAGAATATATACTTGTATTTAAAACAATCCTTTATCAGTGAAAATAATATTCTGTCCATTTCCATCACATTTGACATGGATCGGTATGATTAAACTTAATGACTATGTCAAAATTTATTAAACACCATCTGAGGTTCACGGTAAACTTTTTGTAAGAGGTTCCATGCAACAAGGATCCCGTTATAATTTATGTGATGTCGATTTTTAATTGGATAGCAGACCGGTGCTAAATCAGGAATGCAATGAACTTGTCCCCTAAAACAATAATAGTTTACATTAATTTTTACTATTATAGCGCTTCACATATATCCAACCATGATGTTAACTAATTCTATCCCGACCTACCCTCTGAATTTTTATTTTTTTTTCGAATGGTCTCCAGTCAAACAATCTTCTTTTCATAAAAATATAATTCTGTTTCCATTTCCAATCACTTTGACAGTGATCGTATGATAGAACAACATAGACAACATTTTTACAAATATAGCCCAGATACGGTGATGAAGGTATCTCTTTTGGAAGACATTAGTGGATCAATTTACCCATATTTAGTGTGATTTCTCCAAGGTGTTATATTTAAACTCTATTGGTTACGTTTAAAACGTGTATAAGTCATGATATAATATTGCCAAATATTTGTAGATTAAGGATTGAACTGGAATAATTCCATGTTCACAATGGTAGATGATATGGTATAATGAATTTGTAGATATTTTTCTAGATATAATATACAAGTGGTTTTCCTCCTCAAAAAATCAAAAGTATGAACCATCGGAAAAACAAAAGCCTTGGTTTAAAAGGAACTTAAAAGATGTGTAAAAAAACAAACTTTTATGATAATTCCATTTTCAACACAGTTGAACGGAACATTCCGCGAATGAAAAGAGGAATCTATAAAACATTTCCGTAAATAAATGACAAAGGCATCCAAAAACAAATAAATATTTTCATTCAAAATTTTTTGTTCATTGTTACGGGGCCTTCAAAGCTCAATGGAAAGAAATAAAAGATACTGTGTTTGAATAGAAAAAAGGTAACAAAATATGCTTCCCAAATTGATAACATAACCAACAATGATGTATCCAATCCAAGGAAATGATGACGAATTTAATAATATTTCACTTTCGATAGGCCTAAGTACAAAAAAAATTAGATGATCCCAATGATATGGTTATTCAAAATTTTTCGGAATTTTTCAAAATTCCCTTGTTTCTCTTCCATGTTCTTTCACCGATGTTGAAAGGTGAAGATTGATTCTAGTTGCAATTTTATAAATGAAAACCTCTTCTGGTTTTTGAAACCAAATAGATGTAAGTGTAAGAAAGTAATGCTTTTATTTGTAACCATTGGGTGTCAAATTTTTGTTTACAATAAATTGTTCTACTTGGCATTGTTTCCAGATAAATCTCTAAATTTAGCTTAAGTTATAACGTATATTTAAAATCCGGATCAAAAAGATGAATTGTTAATTATAGGCCAATATTTCTGCTACTCTTTCTGTTTTTCCTCCTAAGATAAATCGAAATTGTTTTTCAAAACCAGAATTTCCGGTTATTTTATGTAACTCAATACTTAACTAAATATGGGTAAATGATCACTAATGTCTCCAAAGAGAATACCTTTTTCATTCACCGTATCTGGCTTATTTGTAAAAATGTTGTCTATGTTGTCTAATCATACGATCATGTCAAATGTGATTGAAATGGAACAGAATATTATTTTTCATGATAAAGATTGTTTGACGACCTATTCGAAAAAAAATAAATAAAAAATTTCGGGGGTAGTCGGATATGAATTAGTTAACATCATATGGTTGATATATGTGCCAAGCGCTATAATAGTATAAAATTTAATGTAACTATTATTGTTTTTAGGGGGACAAGTTCATTGCATTCCTGATTAGACCAGTGCTGCTATCAATTAAAAATCGACATCAACATAATTATAAGGATCCTTGTTGCATGGACGTCTTACATAAAAGTCTTACCGTGAACCAATCAGAATGGTTGTTTAATAATTTTGACATAGTCATTAAGTTTTAATCATACGATCATGTCAAATGTGATTGAAATGGAACAGAATATTATTTTTCATGATAAAGATTGTTTTAACATACAAGTATATATTTCTTTCAGCCTCATAGTTCATGATTTATCCAGATAATCTATAAGATATAACTTGTACTGAATAACGTCCCCAAAATTCAACATCAGACAAAAGTTTTGTCAGTTGTTTGGTAATATGGTTATTCCTTCAACCACTGTGCTTCTTATGTAATTCACATGCTCCGTCTTTGCTATGCACTGTTGTTATTGGATTTCCCTTTTGGGCAAGAATATTGTTGTGTGGATTTTAATAGGGTCCACACGTCTAATAATGATCTCATGGAGATTGCGAGTTAGATAAAAAGTAAGATAAAATCGTATAAAATCAGAAAGAAATTTACTTGTCTTGGTGCGTGGTAATGCAGTAGCGGACGCAGATGAATGAATTTACCGGGCCCATGCGTAAACATAATGGAACCGATTTTGTCCCCAGACAATTGGGCCCCCGAAATGCATTCAATTCGATTTTCTCGGATCCGCGCCTATAATGTGAAACGGAAGGACAATTTATTCATCCTTTCAAACACTGGTGTACGTTGGAAAAAAGAGAGAGATTCCAAATTCAACATCAGACAAAGTTTTGCAGTTGTTTGTAATTATGGTTATTCTTCTAACACGCTAGTGCTTCTTATGTAATTGCACATGCTCCGTCTTTGCTATGCATGCGTTGTCTTGGATTTCCTTTTGGTCAAGAATATGTGTTGGTGTGGGATTTAATAGGGTCCACACGTGCAATAGATCATGGAGATGCGAGTTAGATAAAGTAGATAGAATGGTATAAGAATCAGAATAGAAATTTACTGTCTTGGTGCGTGGTAATGGCAGTAGCGGAGCAGATGAATGAATTTCCTGGGCCATGCGTAACATAATGAGAAGCCGATTTTGTCGCCCAGACATTGGCCCCGAAATGCATTCAATTCGATTTTCTCGATCCGCGCCTGTATGTGAAACCGGAAGGTACAATTATTCATCTTTCAAATCTGGTCGTAAAGTTGCGCTCCTCCCCCCCCCCACTAACAAGGTAAAGTGATCCCGCTTATCACGATAATAAATGGACATGAATACTTGCTACGCCCGTGTTCAATATGTGCAACACAACAAATACGATATCTTACACACTTCATTTTTTAAATACAATCGGCATAGCACCGTCATGAAGAAGACTAATATATTGTAATCAAAAGATGAAGTTTGGTGGTCAAAGTGTGTTCTAACCATAGTGTCACACCTTTAGACATGCGCGTATTCTGGGGGGGGGGGGCTTACGGGCCCCCCCCCTCCCCGGGGGAAACGCC
>CALNVZ010002409.1:55061-99726 GCA_940671915.1 Paracentrotus lividus | reverse complement strand
GCATCCTCCCCCCGCTGACCCCCCCCACTAACAAAGGAAGTGTGTCCCGCTCTACCGATATAAATGGAAAACATGAATACTTGTCTACGCCGTGCCTTTCAAATAATTAAAAACAAAACCTATATCCTTACACCTCATTTTTTTAAATACAATCGGCATAGCACCCTCATGGACGAAGCTAACTTATTTGTAATCAAAAGATGAATTTGGTGGTCAAAGTGTGCTTCTAACCATAGTGTCAACACCTTTGACCATGCGCGTATTCTGGGGGGGGGGGCTTAACGGGCCCCCCCCCTCTCCCGGGGGACGCCCAAAAGGGCGCCAAAATGACCAACAAAGTTACAGCCCAATTGGACTTTAGAGGAGGCGGCCATTTATGCGAATATTGAAAAATAAAAGAAAACAACACACAAACAGAAAAAAACATATACATATTGAGCCGAATTGACCTCTTAAACCTACCGCCTACAGTGTTTATATGACCTGATGGTTGGCAGATGGCTGAAAAAAATTGACACCTAATTAATTTAATTTCAACATCATTAAAATGAATTGCAAGAAGTAGAAGATGGTCCTTCCATTCCGGAGGTATATCAATGGCTATGTTGGTTGCTAAAGAAGTCGGCATATCGTAGCCTGTATTTGCTTTCTATCATTACCTTTATTTTTTTTGTCAATCAAATCATCACAATATGTCTATAGCATTGTGGGTGTTTTGTCTGATGACATTGGATAAAGAAACGTAACAGATTTTGTCATGTTTGTGTCAGAATACTTTAAGTTTAAGAATTTATGCTGAGACGGTTAGCAAATTTGTTCTTCCATAATTTTCCCAGCCAAGAGGTGATATAGAGTAAACTCACGTGAAATATATCAAAACTGATTATTGTTATGATAGAGAGGAATACAGAAATTTTATATACTTGGGGTAATGAGATGTTTGAATTAGCTGTGATCAATTTGATGTGCATGCTTTAAGTTAATTTGCGCAATCATTGTAAAGAAGAGTTTTGCAGCGTGGTTCCAATAGGATTAAATCAGAAACCTAAGAATTCACACTGATAAAATGGAGAGAGATTTAAAAATTTACTGATAAGCGATTAAATTGGATGAACATTGTATACTTAGTCATCTGATATGACAGGTTTGGCGATTAAGGATAAATTAGTCAAATGAGAATATGAATTAATCCATTTAGGTTTTTGCAGTTTTAGTCTGCAATATTCATCACTTCATTCTAGTTGAATAATACATGCTATTCTCATTCGATGCTTTATAAACTCATGTATACAAAATGATATCTACCAAATATCAACTGATGATGTACACAGTCTAATATCATATCCTATATGTATTTTTTATCTATTGCCAATCGCTATAATTAGCGCTATTTTTTTATGACAATTAAAATCTCGCTGTATTAAAAAAAATCTATCTCTTACATACTGACATAATAACATAAAGCTACTTAGTCTATTATTCAAATTTCTATTGATTTCCATGTACTGGATTAAGATTCCGTATCTCTTACGATAACAATATACCACCATAACTAAAATCCAACATCTCGTGCTCGTCGGGCTGGGAAACAAGTCAATGGATAGAGAGACACAATTAATCTGCTTACGCTGTCGGATGGCAGAAGGCAAACAATCGAGTAATTACTAAAGTTTAATTGAATTCTCTTAAAGTATTCTTTGCCGTGCCAAACTTCGAACCTATACCACGCATAACATATTGCAACGTTATTATGTCTACGTATTCATATCGTATCACGAGATTCATTGTTCTCTATACAGGACAGAATGAGGTTTAACAAGATCTGCGAAATTGCATCAGAGAGTACATTAGTCGTTAGTGGCCGAGTCTGAGGCATAGATGTCTCTGATCTAAATACAAGCAATAATTGGTTATGAATAGAAACTATGATATATATACACTATTAAAGAGCCATAACACGGTATTCTTTTTTATGCCTGAACTTCTAATTATGCGAAGGCAGGAGCACACAGTAGTTAAGAGCGGCACAAGTCTATAGGCATAGCAATCAGTCTTGAGTGCATTTGAAGAAAAAGGAGATAAGAGACATGTAAGAGCATGCTGTGTAGATCCCTATCTCATTCATGCCTATTATCTTAAGTGAAAAAAACATACATATTACGCTGAATAGCAATGTCAACACATTAAAATTTAATAGTGTGAAATCTTATTGCAGATGATATAAATTGGACTTACGCATTTTTATACAACAGTCACATTTATTTCCTAGCAAAACATGATAACTCATGCTATGAGGTGACATATAGTAGAACAAAAAGCATGGGATGAGGAGAGAAAGAAGTATGATTCAATGAGCAGAGTCAAAAAATGGCGGGGGGTGCAAACATAAACATGGCGATATGGTTGTAATAAAGATGAATATTGAAGTGTAAGAAGTATAAAGGATGGAAAGTGTTGGCCGTAGAGAGTGTGGTGGAACTTGCTTGTGTTCATTTCTTGAGTTATGCTGTTGTCACATGATGTATTAGTATAATGTCGTATTTTTATTATATATGTGTTTTCTCGCAAGAAACGGCTCAGCTCTAGAGAGTACAGATTCTTGTGTAGTAACTGTCGTGGCTAGTTAATGGAAGTTCCAGTATGCGGCGCTGCTTTAGGGAAACACGATATTCCCCCGGGGAGTGGGGGGGGGGGCCCCGTTAAGCCCCCCCTCTCAGAGAGTTATCGTACACGAGAGCAAAAAGAGCGCGAGTCGACAGGGATAGGTGATGAAGCACTAATTGAGCTCTGAGTCTTGTAGAGGTACACTACGTGTAGTATCATGGCACTTGTTTTCGCAAACATATTAAGTAAGACGTGGGTGTAACGCCTTGTTTTTATGATTTATTACATGAATTGCCCTGTTTGGATGGAAATAAGTCTAAAACTTGCAAAGATTTTGAGCGGTTGAGGAATATGGTGTTAGTGTGCGCTCGCATTTGCGTGCTGTATTATGCATAATACGGGTAGAAGTCCGCTTGATTGTCGTATGCTTGTAGGTTTATAAATAATGAGTCTAGGTATAAAGTTGGATCTGGAATTTTACCTACACCTATGCTCATATTGAAAGCAGCTAGATCTTTAAGAGACGTAGACGAGTATATAACTAAGGTGAGAAGTCATATGTATTCAAAGCTGGATAGACGGGCAAGAGAAGAACGAATTCTTACTTGTCCTTCATGTTAATAGTCCGAGGTAGTTGCGGGAGAGTGAGTAGTGGGCATAGTGGTTTAAAAGGATATGATTTGAAATCTTAATCTCTTTAGATCCAGCGAAGCTTATAAACGAGCATCGGGATAGTTGATAGAAGAGCTAATTTGTGAGAGTAGAGTGATTTCCATCATCATTAAGCAAGTATTCACCACGAGCTCTAGGTAAGTCTCGGCAGCTGTATCCGAGATAATAGCTAGAATTAGAGAGAATAATGCTATGTTCTGTTGCAGAGGTGCCGTATATAGAAGATACGTTTGTTTGGCGTGTACAAAAACTCGCTTTCCTATATAATCGGATTTACAAGAGACGATCTCAGATAATGGTCTCTACCAGTGTTAATTTGATTTGACTAGTACTTAGACTGTGTGACTTGGGTCGCGCATATGCTAGAGTAAAATGAAAAGTTTCAGGAATAAAATCTAACCCCATCTGCCCACACACGAAAACAATAATTATAAAAGACTTCAGGTGTTTCATGAGGATTTTGTACAAGTGCGAGTATGTAAATGATAAAACTACGTTGATTGTTGTTAAAAGATGAGTAAACAGTAAGAGCGTCATCCTTATAGTAGTACTACCACTCGAGTGAATAGCGCCTACAGCATAATCAATCCCGATGTGGAGAACGATGAATCATATTATGTATATGACCTAAGTCAGTGACCCATAATTGAGTTTTACAATTCACTACAGATCAATAAAGGACTCACTGTAACCTACTGCCAAGGCCTATACCAACGGGAAATACCGTAAACCTATAGATGACTGCAAGGTTTATGCATAAGGAATGATCGATGGTCGGTAACATGAGTTGTAAATCGAAACGAGTCCTTATGGAGAAGAGTCCAGGTATTCTCCAAGCAGATGTCGATAGACAGCTGGATTAGATTAGCGAAGCTACTGAAGGCAGACTCATTAGTTAAATCAAATGTTAACAACATCGATCTGCAGTGAGTAATCGTTGTATCTTGTACTGACGCTGGACATCCATTATGTGAAGTAATTCAGCAGGAGAAAGTTTTCTAAAGTCATGTTATATTTTATAGATTTAGTCTAGCGAATAGAAAGCTTATGTCACCTCATTGAGGAAGTTTATATTCTTCGATAGACTGTCGAAAGGGATCGTAATGATGGATTGTGGTTCTGATAGTATTAGTTAATATCTTCTAGTCTTTATCATGATAAAGTAATATTCTGTTCATTGGTCAACTTTCACATTTTGAGCTATGGGTATACGATCACGCGTTTATGAAAAAGATTTGAGATATACTTTAATATGACTCAATTCTGAGAACAGAGATACATTAGTGACTATGAGAATACCATCCATATTGAGTAGTTATTCTCCTAGCTGTTGTATGATCCATGGAGACATTATTATCGTGAGATGACAGTGCTGCATGTATCAATAGCATAACGATGAGCATACATATAGTACAATATGAGAAGTGTTAGAGTAGGCGATGTGACATTTATCATGTCGATAGGCAGCAGAGTATTGTTTTCTGCGTCATAAAATACTGCAGTCAAAGCAACATAGATCAGAGAAGTGCTCAATGATCCGTTCTTGCCACTATGACAATATATCAATACATGCAGATTGTTGTATCTAATATAAATTTTCATAGCTATGGCTATATGCTGCTTAAAGAGGCATATTAGCTTATTAGACGTATTTCTAATGATGATTCAATCTCAATTCATAACTCCGGGGACACTCCTTAGGAGTCTCGAATCTTTGACACCGTGCAATTTATTTATTTTTTTTTATTTTTATTTTTTTTCGCGACATCAAACAGTCAGAGGATCAGTCAATGTACTTATGACCCTAAATGTTAAAATATCCAACGTATAGGAAATATATATTCTCTTCTCATTGCATGTTAGTACGACATTCTACATTTGATACTCTGACGGCGTACCTCGTATTATGTACAGAATCATAGAGACAATTAATAAATTCTCGATTTTCATCTTGATTTCAGTGGCACCATGTGGATGACGGGATGGAGATAGAACATAGTGGTTTTATATCTTTTTAGCACGAACACTCTCGATCTCTCGAACTTGCATTTTAGCCATGCAACACATTTTCTATAATACCATAGTATAGTTGATGTGTCAGTTCCTTAGGTGTGACTTTATCAATTATAGATGTATTAACTGTAGTATGTATGTGTCTATAGACATTGAGTAGAACTCTATAAACATGATTCTTCATTGTATGGTACACATGAGTAAAGGTTATATAAGTGGAAATAGATAATCTGAATTGAGAATAAGGCTATTTGATATGACGATTTAATATGCATAGAAAACAGAGGATACCTGTGCAGCTGGAGACACGTATATTTATTTCAGTAGGCGGGAAAAGCGAGACATGCGTACGTCTACATCATGTACTTATTAGAACTAAATCATATTGTGGAACGAAATATTGTAGGATTACCTCAGTGATCTTGAAGATTAGAGGTAATATATTCGTGGTATTCCCTATGTTTGAATTTAAAAAAAATGATTTAGGAGTTTTGTAAATATTTACCTATCAATTGCGTAAAACCCAGCTCTAATCAACACATAGTGCAGGAGAGCCCCAGCACGTGCGATGCCACAGAGGAGAAGTCGGCAAGAGGTCCGTTGACGCCCGCCGCTTCTCTACCAAAAAAAAAAACAAAGGAAAACGAACAAGGTGAGTTAAGAATGCTCTAAGAGAATGAAAAAGAGAGAGAAGTATAAAAAAAGAAGCAGGTTAAATTACTAGTTAGTATCGAAATATACTGGCGATTAGCCAGTAACTATTTTCTCGGACAAAGCAATTCAGAGACATCAACTTGAGAAAGTATGCGGAAAATACGGTTTCTTTATTCGATGCGATATCGAATAGAGATGACTATAATCAAACATCAATAACTCGTAATGGAATGCACAGAAAGAGGCCATTATAATCGCTAGAGGTGAAAACGCTAGGATGCCAACATAAACGTGATAGGACGTGATTCTTCTCACTACTTTCTGTAGTTAACTTCTTTGTACAACTTATACTTGTTACTGCATCATGTCTATCGGCCATTTGGAGGGTTTTGGGAACTAAGAAGCAAAAGAATAACAGTTAGTGGCGAGTAAATACTAAGGAAAATAGGTAATTAGAAGTAAAACTGAGAAAGTTTCAAAATTTTTCACAAATATAGAAATAGATGGTCCTCGATAAGACACATAACAACACTCACGAGTAACGTACTCACAATGGGTTCAATCGTTCACTATATTCCATGGACCTCATAGTGGACATATACACTTATGAACAGATGCCAGCCTTGTATTCATTCACATATCCTAATAGTGTTTAAAGACGTCCCAGTAAGATAGTCACTATTATATATAGAATGTGTCACTCTGCGAGCGCATCGCGTACTCACATAAGGATCTATTACAAGCACATTATCTAACCTATTTCTAGTACTACAAAATGCCACCTTATTTTAAGTATGTATACCACAATAACTTGTAAACCTCCAAATTTCGGCATCGCGACATTTCGACGGTCTGCTAGATATCCAATTCTAGAAGGGTATCATTATCAATATTACTAATGCATCATATAACTAAAATTTAAAGTCTCTCGCGCACAATATCGCTCTATCGTTAAAACATATCGCGATTTATGATACACCGAATTATCTAACAACCAGTGTAGATATTTTATATACTAGAAATGTAGCGCCTTTGACACATATATTTCACTAAATATCATGATCACACAATGCCCCTAATATTGTTTCGTTGTTCGCGCGCCTAATCGCGTCAGAGCGATAACTATATCATTAATTGACATCACGAGTGATTAAAGAAAGTCATCAAGTTTTCCATGTCTCATATATTTTGCGGTCTCAAGACAACCATATCACGATCGTAGGTATCCAAATATATTTTACAAACAGATATTGACTCACAAAATTTTCTAGCGCGTCGCAGCTGTCTCGACATGCCGCTGATTACGATTTCCCAAGAATATCAATTAGGCTCCTATGATACACAAAAGATTCTATCAAATTTTATTCTAGAAAATGCCGCTTTATTTATTGCTACCATAGGTTTCATTTATCTTACAAAGTCCAATGTGTATCGATGACTCGCGCTCGCACGCACACGTAAGTGACTCGAGCGAAAGATCACTATAGGACTACAACATAGTAACTTCAATTTAATTTAGGCCGCAAATTTTCTCTGGGACTCGCAGCATAGTCCCGTCAATCTCACTAGGAGTATTATAATTCACAATACTAATGGATATCAAGAGAGTATCAGAACGTGTCGCGTCTTCGACGTCGCGCTCCGATACTAAGATGAGGGTCTATGATACACCAATTATCTACAATTTTTATTGAAGAATGCCCCTTTTTTATTCCAATATATCTTTAAACACTCCAAAATTTCTCGGCTCGCCTGCTTTCGGGGCGCCCAGGATACCAAAATAAAGAAAAAACACAAGTGACAATTAATCCAGCAGAGACTTTTTATGCTACTCCACAATGTTATTCATCTCACTGCTATCAACTGTCACTCGCAGACTACTACAATCATAGAAGTAGGTCTATGATAGGCACAGTTATCTACAGATGTTATTTTGGATTGTACTTAGAGTATGCGACTGGGTCGTGTACATACATCTATTCGCATTTTATCACAAATTTCCCAAGATAGTGACAACTCGTCTTGTTGAAACGATAAAAATACAACAGTAGGAGTGTCTTCTAGATTATGTTCAACAGCATTTCGCACTATAGACATGTTAATGACAATTTTATGAAAGGATTTACTTTCGATCCAATGAGTCTGTTGCGGAGTCATCGCGCTTCGAGGCGCTCGCTTGATCACTCAATGCATTAATGTCACGAAATATAGTAAAACAATTATCGTTATTGAGCCAATATCGAAAATTCATTGTTCAGCTGCTGAACGCTTCGCCTGGATAACTTAATAACGCATAATATTCAATGCACAAAATACCTCAATTGTTTATAATCAATATATTGTTCGGGTCAGCGTCCGCGCAGGCGCTCTATCGCTAGCTCCGAAGATACCAATATCTAGTAAGGTATTAATATGTACATAGCAGCAATTATAGATTCATAAAATTTACCCAGGACGTTGCATAACGATATATACATCTCACAGCTTACGTAAGCTCTCGATAACTAAATAATAGGGCAGATTCAATTACAATCTTTGTCGAGGATACTCGAGCAGTCTTACGCGCTCTGTTCAGATACATTCAGTAAAGAGATAATCATTAGTGCCACTATTATTAATTCAAATGTAACCTCGCCAAAGTCTTATACATACTTATGCAACAGCTTGCGTCTGCACACTGGCATTGCACGATGACTATAATGTAGGGACTACACAAAGCATTCAGATTATCTCAAATATTATAGTGTCTTTATAAAACATAGTCTGTTCTCGAGCGCATCGAGCGCTCAGCGTCAGACTTAATGCAATTATATGAAAGAAATTACTCTGATAAGACACTATACTATAAAATGCACTATATTTATGGGGAGGTCACTACCCCATTCATATCTATAATACATCACCAGATCATACGCTAAAACTTTATTAGGGGTGCTTCACGCTGAAATTGATGGCTCATAAATTGAACATAACGGTGTCTCCATAGGAATATATCCGAATTCTATTACTTCGTTTTGTTTATATAATTTGTATTGTTTTTTTGCTAGTATACTAAAGTATTTCATTCATTTATGCTGCATAGTGAGTATATAAATGTTATACGAGAGACTCTGCTGCTAAACTGCTACCTCGTTCAGGATCAGAGTAAGGCCTATACAGTGGCGTCTCGAGAAATAAGATATATATATTCCTTGAAATATGAGCTGCCAATATAGAAAAATATTTTTCTTTATCGATCTATCACTATAGTACTATATAACGCACATGATTGACACTAGTAATGATTGAAAGGGCATGGCACTTATCGCCAACTTTCATAATGACACTCAAAAAAGGAGTCCGAAAATAACTGTCGATGCAGAATGAATTTTATGTACAGCATTCACTATTTGAGAAAAGAAACAGAGGGTATTGCGAAATTCATAGGTAGCTAGATCACACAATGCAACTGCCGTCAATTATCTCCAATTGTGGTACCTGAGGTTAATTTAGTATTGGCAGCTATATCAAATCTGAGTGATGATAGGACAGGAGATTAGCTGATCAATTATATAAGTTGTGGGTTTGACTAAGAAGAATATTTGATAACGAATATTGGGTGATCTAACTTACTCACATAGCATGAGGTAGATACAGATATCATGTGTATTTCCTATGTATAAAGCATTGGATAAGCCATTAACTCAAGTGTGACTTCCTGTGGTTGCTATGTATAGTTGAGGTAGGTCATGAGATTGATAGGTGGTGCAGATAACACGTGTAGTATGCAGGAGTGCAAAGGTATTTTTCGCATCACCTCTCACGGTCAAGACTATCGATTCTTCTCAAATGATCTTTTTGCGATATGTCCAATTAGAATGTCACCCGAATCACAACAGTGGCACCTATCTATAATCTATTCTTGCATACTACATGACAGTGTTTACCTGCATGCAAACGAATAGGAGGCAAAACTCGAGCGTTGAGCAATTTCAGAAATGTACACGACTCATTATTTATATTTATGCATATATCAAATTTAATCTCAGTGTTCTCTCAGCATCGTGCTTTCTGAAGATGTGTTGAATACGAAGAGGATGGTAAATAGAACTACTACTATGTAATAAAAGATTACAATACTTCAACTGAAATATCAAAGACGGACACCATACTTAACTTATAGCCTACAATGTAAGGTTTACACTGTACCCCATATTCCTTTAGCACAATTTGTTGTGTAGTCAAATTATCTTAAAATGCACTGTTAATATTTGTTGGTTAATTGCAATTGATGTTGATTGATCTTCAACTGGACCATGGTATTGCACACCACTAACTAGAAGATGATGTAATGCTTGAATTGATTAGTTGAAACATTTGGAGACTGGTACACTGTTATTAAATGATTGCTTAGCGGGTGTTGATGTCGGAGAGTGTGTATGTGACTGATTTGATGCATAGATTTGTAAATAACCCGAAAAAAGAATTGTGCAATCACCACCATCCAATTTGTGCTAATAAGATGAGTGTAGTAGACCGACGATGTCTAGGTTGAAGAGGTTGTCACAATAACTTTGCGTAAGTAGATACGCAATGTAATATTTTGTAACTGGTCTCTAACCAAATTAGCGACACCCATGCAAAAACGCAGACGCAGAAGTATGAAGAGAGAGAGGGAGGGAGATCAGGGTAGAAGAAGAAATCAATATGATGAGGATCGAGCATGGCATGAAAGAACATAAGAGTGAGAGAGAGAGTAGGGAGAGAGTATTACCAAGTATACTGCATGGTCAGCAAATGTTAATTCAAGAATGAAGATGAAGAGAGTAGTAGAGTTAGAGAGTATTGATTAGATCTATAACACCATCTGTATGATTCCAATTCTGAAGATCTTGATTACGATATTGACACTAGCGAGTACATATTCGTACTCAAGCTTTTATCTATATAGTGAGCAAACGGAATGGAAGATGAATGGAATGAAAGATGTATATGGGGATCGACTGTGTGAATATGGTTTGGATGATTGTCAACATTCTATTCAAAGTATTTGAAAAATACAAAGAGAACAATTGCATAGCTGACATAAATGGAGTAGTGTGACGAGGTGAGTTGCTCATGATCATGTACAGTCTGAATGGTAATGCTAATCAATCTGGTAGGACTATTGATCCGAATCATCTTCTCTATACTATCTTCGTATCTCTTTTCTAGGCACTCGACACAGTCCCCCTTGTGCTTAAGTTTCCTTATTGGTCTGGATGTGTTGACCTCTGTTGTTTTTGATCATTACGTACGTCGGCGCTGCTCTCTATAGCATCATCAAGCTCAACGTTTTATCTATTCGAATATTCAAGTCCATCATCCTCGCTCATACTACCTCATCTTCACATCTTCTTACCAACGTCACTCAAGGCTGACCAGCTAGTTCACTGATTAGATCTCCCATGACTCGAAGGGTCGTCTTACGCGCGTTCATAATCAGAAGGTCTTGTCATTCTGGTAACAGCTTCTGTAGTATCTGCATGAAGAGGTTATGCTTACATAAAGTACGTGGGCGCGTTGATAATCATTCCACTACTATTCATATATGGATCTTCAAAGGAGAACGCATGGTTTCGTAGTTAGTATGAGACCTCAATTAGCAAGAGCTATATACAGCGAACCACCGAGGAGAAATCCCCGTCCAATAAAGGAGGCCTGTAGTCGTGAGACAACAACTTGCGAATGCGAACTTCCTCAGGTAAGTCCGTCAAGACGTATGATTTACACTTCTACATTATATTTACTAAATAGCGCAAATAAATAGGGATGTTTGTCGCATAGAGCAATATTATGCCCATCACGCAGATATGGAATCTTGCGTGCAAGAATGAGATAATTGGGCAATAGAAGATCATACATTGCATGCGAACGACACCACGCATGCATCAGATTTTAATCTACGAGATGATTTTGGACTAACTTAGAGAAAGTGCCTTGCACAGTGCTGACAAGTGTAGCTAAACGAGCAGGCATGCTAACCTTATCAGACCTATTAAGTAGTAATTTCGGAATGCGAGTGGTGGAGGGTACTATTATTGTATTACTTTTTTTTAAGATGATAGCATATTAAGCAAACGCTGTATTAAATATATATTTTCACCGATTTATAATTTGTTAGACCTCGGATAATTCTTAGCATTTTATTCGCCACTATATGTATTTCGTAGCTTTTTCATAAAAATAAAGTACGTTGGTCAATGCTAAAGTATAGAATAGAAGCGCACCAATAGATAAACTATGACATTGATCCTGATTTTACAGGAGGATAATTAGATTGAAAAGGTCAACTAAGCACGTCGCTCCGGTGGCCTCCCACAAATAAGGCTGCCAGTTGATTTCGTGTCGTAACGCATGATTTCGATGTAATGCGACTATGATAGTCCGCACTAAACTAGTCTGTCTCAGCTTACTCATCAGACAATAACAAGCTTTGGCGAAATAATGGCATACATACAGGCTACGGCGCTCTTATAGTCACCTTATCTATCATTTAATTGCTTCCATTATCTGCTTCAATATGAATTGTATATCTCTAAAGTCTCCAATATCAATGCTTAATCACCAACTAATATGCAAATCTATCAATGCAACTGATTAGCAATTCAAATATCTAGCATCGTGCAACCTAGGTTATTGATGTCGAATCACGCATATTGTCAATAAATATCACAAAAAGTCATTACTCAATTGTAGAATAAGCCAACTTCTGAATCAGCTGATTGTTGCCTTTCTAGTCAATTCTATCAATAATTTATAGATGAACATTAGGACTTTCCATGTAAGAGGATCCGTATACTGTTCCGTGAGTGTGTAAGATGTAGTTAGAGCAGCTAATTTGTAGATAATTATATATGTCACGTAATCCCTGTTTCTTATAAAAATGTTCGCTTTCATGTTGACTATTAGAATCGTGGTTTCTACATAATTGATTGATGGCACTAAATGTCCAACCAATCCTTTGCTATGACTCTGAATACCAAGCAGAGATACAATTTATCTGTAAGTTGCCTTCTGAATGGATCGCTAAATGATAAAATCATGCTAAGTATTATAATGATCAACTATAGATTACAGGTGAGTTACACATTCATATATATTAGCAATTCTGCTATTCGTTTCGAAGCCTGGAAAAAGGGCTTGCATGGAACAAATTTGTACGTGTCACCGTGTATAACACAAATTTCCTATAACTAAAGTATCTGTCTACCGACATTATCACGATAGTACAATGCATCTGTGATCGTTACTATTTGACTCTGCGAATTGTCATCAAGAGAAAGGCAGAAGTAAAAAACTAAAAATAATACGGCCAGGCGGGGTAGAATCTTGATGTTTGGACTATCTTCGCCAGTAGTAGACTGAAATTGCTGATGTACAATACTGAATGACTTATACATAGAGATATGCAGAGAGTAGAAAGACGACTATCGATACTAACGGCTACGGAACTTACTAAAACCAGAACTCATACTAAACGCTGTAGACAGGCAGTCCTTTGCGCAGACTAGCAGTCAGTATACGACGCTTGTGGCCCGTTACGATGGAATCACTAAAACACAATTTTAGGCTTCCTTCGGGCGAAGCCTGCCATTCTCTCATCACTAACGTATAGGGGACTGAACTTCTGTCGTCGTATTTATGGTCCAAAGTGATTATGTGACTGTACATTCTGATTTAAAGATCTGGTCGATTAAACAGTTATATGATCGTGATTTTTTTGCGCCGCACACCATCGAAGACACACTTGAAAGGCTCTAAATTGTCTATACAATAGGTAAAATATATTCGCATCTGCATCCTGAGCATCAAGGTCTATGGATAAACCAGCTGTAGGGAAAGGGTTGGGCGATAAGACGGGCAGCGTAGATAAGCTAATCATAATTCAGCTGATCAATATTTTTCGTTGTGTGAATAGACTGTTTTGCTTACATTTAGTAGAAAGTTTGTATCTAACTATTGAAGCTAATCTCATGGCTAACTGTTATTAGCGCGCTCCTCTCAAAGATGATGCAAGTTGCATGTATATATTATGGATAGATCAAGTTAGTTGGATACTATTTTTTTCTATTGGCTTTGCACCACTTGTTATAAAGCTGCAGTGCGGTACCCACCCGGGGAGGGGCCGCGGGGTGAGGCCGTAAAAGGCCGGCGCCCGGTACCCCCAAGATACGCGCATGTCAAGGTCGTGGACATCTATGTAGATAGAAGCTAAACACGTTTGACAGCGGTCAATTCTGCAATCCTTTGAATCTACAATAGAGTTAGCTCGTCATGAGG
This sequence comes from Paracentrotus lividus, assembly GCA_940671915.1. Taxonomy (NCBI): domain Eukaryota; kingdom Metazoa; phylum Echinodermata; class Echinoidea; order Camarodonta; family Echinidae; genus Paracentrotus; species Paracentrotus lividus. The sequence goes on along the minus strand of CALNVZ010002409.1, from coordinate 85,482 downwards.
GGGTATTCGTCATCCGAATATTATTTGAAGAATGAGGTGTAAGGATAATAGTGTGAGTTTACTTAGTTCGCTAACGCTAGCAGGGTCGTAGATCCAAGCTCTTAGTCTTCTAATATCACAAATATAATTAAAGAGAATAGGAGGCTAACTATCCTGGCGCCTGCTATAGATTCCGTAATAACTCCCTTTATGTAGCCATCGTAGTGAATGCGTGATAGTCTCTGTCAGATGCATGACTTTTTTCGGATCTTTTGGTTAGCGTGTAACTGAGTTTGGGAAGCTGATTCGGTAGAGGGTACTGAGACACATGTAGTTTAGCTTTGCTCCTAGTGGAGGTTGCGCGGAGTAGGGCGAGAGTATGTGAGAAACTGTACATCGTAACGCCAGTCGATTGACGCACGCAAATGGTAAAGTCGAAAGTTATATAGAAAGTTGCGTGCGCTTACTTAAAGTCCTATTGGATCTAGCAGGCATTACGTAAATTACAATGTATGGAGTACATTATCGAGTAAGAGAGCGATGAAGCGGGATTCTGTAGAAAGGATGAGAAAATCTATTAGGCCGATAGTGCTGCGGAGCTCATCAGTCCCATGTAGTAAAGTAGTGCTGATTGGGATAATGTAGTAAAGAGATGTTATCTGTGTTAACAGTATCATAGCGAAGACCGCGGGATTATCTATTTACTAAATGACGAAAAATAAGAAATAAAAATTCATGCAACTAAGTGCGACTATTGCGAGCCTAGCTCATGAATGAGGCAAAATGTATAACTGCAATATCAGATTACTAGCGTCAAAAGAAAACACAAATCAGAGAAGCTAAGTTATTGTGTGGTTTACATGGACTCAATATATTTATCAGAGGTGACTCTCTGACAGCGCGGCGTTCAAGGCTGATGATTAATTCGAGATCAAGAAAGGCATAAAGAGAAATGGATTCGGATGAATACGGGGTGCACCCCCAAAAGTGGCATTTAAGAAAATGTGTTTAGATATTATTCCATAATGCTGTACTATGAAAAAGCACGGAGCGAGCGCGAAGACGCGAGCAGAATTTTAAAACCAATTATTTGAGATAATTGTGCTGATTTTGTAGACCCATTTAGTTCCGCGAGGCGCGAAGCGTGTAGAAAGCGAAAATAATGAAACTTTGAGGTAAAATTTTGAATTAATTTGTGCATTCAGTAGATATATTAGTTCCTGGTGCCTACTTAGAATTGGGTATCTGGCGAGCGCGAAGCGCGAGCCGAAAATTTTTGAAATAGACCGCTATTTAGTATGCCGCGAGCGCGAAGCGTGAGATGAAAAGAGGACTTGTTAGGGTAAATATTTAGAATAAGAACCTCTGGTGCACTCATGTATAGAGATTTAATATGAGTGAAACAACTCCCATGTAGGACAGTGAATGAAAGATTATTAGGAAGGTGGCATAACCTGTATAGGCGGAGTACAAGCGCAAGCAGCAAGTAGGGTAATCCGCTAAGTAATATGAGTAACTTAAATGTAGTTATTTGTGCATTTTATATGGTTTCTAAGGTATCCCAGGTCATACGGGAGAGGTCATACAGGGAATAGACGCGGCTGATAAATTTGGTAAAAATTTGAGAAGTTTTTTAACGAATTTGTGCATAATGATGATTAGCTATCAGCGGAGCGGCGACAGCGCAAGCCCAAGAGGATTTGGTGATCAAAAAGTGATAAGTGCAGAAGTAGAATAGCAGTGCAGTATGCTAAGCTAAATGAAGCCGATAAATCTATATGCTTAAGATAACTTGCTAGACTGTAATTCAGACACGTGGTATAAAGGGTAGGGTCAAAAAAGACCGCTTCTATACGTAACGTTTAAAGATTTATAGAGTCATAGATGGGTCGCGCAATGAGCCGTGGAAGCGTTTGAGTTAGTGATCGAAGTCGAAGTTTGTAAGTGTAAAGATCCTTAATGTAATATTGAGTAAGTTCGTGGACATAATATAACGTGTCTTCCTAACAAGAATTATCTGACTACTAGAGTTGTACATTATAAGCAGCGATATGGGCTGGCAGAAGCCGAGATGCCGAGGCGAAAATTTTGTGGTTTCTTTAAACATCAGCAAAGACTATATATAGACCATTAATTACTACAGTGCATTTCGTGCGGCTAGAATGAAAAAAGTTAGTAAGATAATTGTGTATCATTAGAGCCCTAATCATCAGCATATCAAAGCATGAGCGCGAAGACACGAAGAAGATGCAAGTTTTGATCAAATATATGTGAATATATACCGCTATAATAACGTTGTAGCTGATGTGTCGTTACTTGACTTGGCAGAGCCGAAAAATTTGTCACAATCGTCATATTTTATACGAAGAATGTATGTTATTAATGTGAAATATTGTACTCCAGGCAATTTAATTCAAGTCGCGCAAGGGCGGCGAATAATCCACAGGGTAGCACGACTGAGAGTCGGTCCGGGAAATGGACATTGGACTTGGTGGATGGAAGTAATGACGTAAACGCACGAATAGGAAAGTACGGTGGAGCATGTGACGTCAGATAACAATTTACATTAGGCTGATTTCTAAAGAGTCCAGAATTAACGATCATCTGCGGCGGATAATAACGAAATAAAGGGCAATTCTAGAATACAAAATGTAAGATAATTGTGTATCAATAGACCCGTTTCAATTTGGTATACGACACGAGTGAATGCAGCAGTCATAGCCGCGACGCTGACAAATTTTGAGATCAATACATTAATGAATGAATTATTATAAATCCGGCTAACATACACGCCTGGATATTAATGCGGAATATGCTTATCTTGCACGAGACGATGGGCAGGGTTTGTACAATGAGGAACGCCTCTTGGAGCAAGTGAAAAAATTGAAGTTATTAATCTGTGCGCACAGTAATGAAACCGAGGCGGGAATGCATAGGAGTTATACGTATGAGCATATCTAGGGATCTGTACAGGTTATCCGCGGCGATTTACAGAGCGCAAGAATTAGCGGTAGTCGAATGCGGTCGAAAACAATTTGGGGCTCGCTTGTCGAAGTCATAAGAGATAATCAAAATAGATCTATATATCTACAAGCTAGGTAATAGTATTAGAGCGCTCAGAGAAGGAAAAGCGGCTGCAATGTTTCGGGCTAGAGTTTTTTAAATATAAATATCGACTAGCTGGCGTTTAAAATGGGACGTGTAGATAACTGTAGTATTAATCACAGATGTGTAAGGCATAATGTGATTTTCCCTTCGGTCAGCTGAGCGAAGCGCGAGTTTAAGCCTAATAGTTTAGGGTTATCTATGAGGTGGCAAACTTAACATAAATTATTCAGTCTTAGACGGTGATACTGTTGGAGAAAGCGGCCCTATAATGACTTGAACCAATGTAGTTGACTTCACGAGCATCGCGATACGATGTCGAAGACTGAGGTAGTAGCGCGCTAGCTGACGGGGAGTGAACTTTGAGCAGGTACAAGTGTAAAATGACTATAATGGACATAAAGTAAACTAAAGGGGCATTGTGTAGTCACTATGGAAGAACAATAGGTAGGCATTAATAGACATGTGTGTGAGTCTTGCGAAGAACCTGGTGGCAAGCGTATTAAATGTCATACAAAGGAGACGACGAAATAAGATGCGCAATATTAGCCATAGAGGTAAGAGGCGAAAGCTCCAGTGTCTGACGTAAAAACTATGTTGCTATGAATATCTTGGTTTAAAAAATTATTATTGAATGAATTAAAGGGTCGGTTGAGTCTGGATAGAGTTGCACGTACAGTGAGCTTTGGAGTAAAAGCATTGCTAATGAAAGACTGGCGCCTATGAATTGACTTGTACATCGTGCCTAATGAGGCCTACAATATTTCCCAGGAGGACGAGGGTCGAAGCGTAGGCGCCTATACTTGTGAATTTTAACTGTTCTGGTGCTCAATGTATGTTTAAATATTTTCGCTATAGTTTAAGCCTTTCGGCTTATAATGTAGACGTTATCCTAGATGTGGTTATTGCTAACTTGATTTTAATAAAGGAGACATTTGAAGGTGGCACGTGTAACTAGTACAGATCGGGCGAGATATGCCGGGTAACTAAGGAATGTAGTGAAATATCCGAGCTCATAGAACCATTTAAAGCGAACGGTCAATGTAGTTGGGGGCCGAAAAGCAGTCTAAGTAACCAGTGATGGTGAAACAGTCAGGTCTCAATTATCACTGCAGTCGTGCTCAGTGCCGAGGTTTGTCACGAGGCTTCGAGTTAGGATGATAGCAAGAGCCATGGGGACGTTTAAACAGAGGCGCGATTAAGTCTAACAGACATAACTAGAACGAAACATATGCCTTAAGATCTATTATGGAGGTTTGCGAGATACTAAGCTATTTAGTAGAGACCTGTAGTTATGGTGCTGTAGTTAGTAAGTGCTGCAAAGCAACCATCTCGAGTCTATGAGAAGCCATTTCGCAACGTTACTATATCGAATAAAAGGGTTAGGCGTGTTAAAATGTTACAAGCATCGGGTCCTTATTCCCTTTTTCTTTCTTTCTTTTTCTTCTTTCTTTCCCTTTTTCTCCTTTGATCTCTTCTTTTTTTTTTTTTTTTTTTTTTTTTTTTGGGGCCGGGGGGGGGGGCGCGGCCCGGACCTGCCGCCCCCCTGGATCCGCGCCTGATTATGTGTATGAAGCTGTGCGACCATATAGGTAAATATAAATCAAAATCCAAATCACATTTTTTTAATAAATTCAAACATAGGGAATACATTCTTCTGAGCATGCGAAGAGAGATGTTCCAATATTTGCATTTGTTTAAAAAAAATAGAAGTACCCCGTACGGGCCTTCCCGCTCGAAATTATACGTGGCTACAATATGTCTTGCTCAATTAAATCGTCATATTAAATAGCCTGTATCAATTCAATTCCAATCCATTATATCTTTATTGAGTCAACGCGATGGTATTCACTATCTAATAATGTTGGGTTTACAATCTATGCTTATTTGCATGCTATGCACGGAAAATGATTTATGCTACAAATTTTCATACTTAAATATAAAGCAAACACACAAAATTATTGATTTTAAAACATATGGCACAATACCTAGAATGCAATTTGAGGACGAGTGTAAAATTGAATAGAAACAGAACCCTCCGGACTCCGCTCACAAATTCATAGAACAAAATGAAATCGGTTTAAAAAAAAACTTTATTAGTCTTCGACTGAAAGAGGTGATCCCGAAGAGATAGAACATTAAAGTAGATAGAGGCACTTTATCACAAAGAGAGAGAGAATTTTCCATAGTTGGTTTACTAACTTTAAGGGCAATGATAAATTAGCTAGATGTCTCAGCTTGAAGAACTAGTATGTATGTTGCAATTAAAAAAAGAAGTTGGAAATTAATTTATAATAAAAAAAAAAATTCGCCTAAGTTAAATCATGAGAAAAGTTGTGACCCAATGCCTACTTTTAATAGGGCGATTAACACTGGAATTCCAGGTTACGTATTGGCATAGTTAATGGGAAGGTAAAAAGTAAAAATTAAAGGCCTAGTTCTAGGTGGAGGCACAGCCTGAGAATAGTAATTTGCACAAATCCTGAATTTACAGTTCTTGTGTAAAAAGAATATTATAGAAAGCAAGTATATTAAGATATAAATCTGAAAGAGTATTGAACGAAGATATTTATGGACAACTAACTATGGTACATCGTGGGCCATTATAGAGAGCAGAATGAGATATGAAGTATGTTCAACAGAAAAGCAGGTGTCATTCAACTGTCACTAGTTCCGTGAAACTTTACACTTCGATGTTGAATGAATAATGAGTTGTCTCTTAGACATTTTAATTTGTTGTGACTGTAGTATCTTGGGAAGGTTGTTAACAGAAATTTTGGTCAAACACTAAAATTATAATCCAAGCAATACTAATCTTGTCCTCAAAGGAATCATAAGATCTGCACTTCAGAACTTGAAGGATTAGAATTCACTGGAAGCTCAGTAGAAGAAGTACGTTACGCGAATTTCAGTCCCAAGAATTGAACAAATGGTTAACAATTGCACCCACACAGGGAGCTGCTGGTGGAGCCATGCAACACGTCGACTTCAAAAGGTGATACCCACTTCTTAGATGTAACGTCACAGCACCTACGACAGGAACGCAAAATATCGGCAATGAATAGAATTTACCATCCCTAACTTTTCAAGTAAAACGTGAGTATGTATATAATATTTTGAAGAACGGCGTGAATCCATCACATTAGTTTATCTACTGGTGAGCCCAGTAGTATATGAGAATTTAGATTAAGAAAGACAGATGACTTGAGAAATTAACAAGTCTTGTTGAAGAATCTTCAACATTGATTTTTGTCGGACCTGTCGCTTTCTTAAAAGGTGAAAGGAGAGTAATAACTGAAAACTATAACTCACGCTGTTTAACATTGATTGTTATACAGGGAAAACAATAATGTTGCCAGCAGAGAGGATAATGGTAATGACGGACCTAACGTGACGATGCAGAGATAGGCGAATGCTACACAGCTAGTTTGAACATAATTTCTTTGTGGCTAGAACTTCCTAAGCATATGGCGGGTTGTAGCTCAGAGCATTCCCAGATACCACTATATCATACGCCCTACGCTCATCAACCGAGCATTAAATCTGAAATCGTGTAAAATAAGAAAGGTCCTACAGTATAAGACCTCTGATGCTACTGTGGTTGTCGTGAGAGGCCTTTGTTAGTGTGGTTCTAGAAGGTGAGTGAGGTAAATTTAATCTTCTATCTGCAAAGGACTACATTCACTTAGAAAAACCTCGATACATTTAGTAGAGTTGGAAATTTAAGGAAAAACGTACCCGGTGCAAAATGTTCTTCATACAGTCCCCACGCCGTGCGAAGGTAAGCAGACGTCATATTGAGTTTTTATTGGACGTACGTGAGGGGATGCTGCATTGATGGGCTATTTCGAAGAGTGGTCTACACCTGGAACTCATGAGCGTGATTATCTCTATCCTACTATCAATGCTACTTAGGTTTTACAACATCGCTCCCTAGCAAACTTACGTGTGGAACATCTTATACCAATGCTTAAATTATGCAAGATGAGAATGTCAAGATTAAATTTACCAAATCATTCGCTGTAAGTTACCAAATCATCTTCTCTTCTTTAAGATCCACAAATAAGCTTGATCTTAGTCGTCGGTGTTATTTAGTTACTAGGAAATCAAAGTGCTGTTGGCGGATCCTGCTCGACAAAGAGATTTGCGCGGAGGAACAGGCAAGAGGAGGTTAAACCAACGCAAAGACAAACCTTTCTGTTTAAATATTGAAAACTAAATTGTATAAAGTTATTTTATTCTAGCAACTAACACCACCTGCGAAAAGACTACGCAGGCGGTTATTTTCTTATTTGATAACACACCTACACCAAGTTTCAATCTTGCCGATTTCTCGGGTTGTAAATCTATCTGAATGACAATTTGATGACAATTGTCAAGGGAAATGTTATGTATAATACTGCCACATTAACTGCGCAGGCTTTAAAACATATGTGTGCAATACAATCTCTGCGCAATATGCAGAATATAATAGAACAAGTTTAAAATAAACTTTTTTTGGTCCCTACAGATTACGCAAAATAGGTCAGCACGTGGTTGATTGTTAAGACCCAAGAGTAATACTTCTCCACTGAGATGTGTCACACCCTAATCCTTAACTATTAGCGTATTATGCAATTGAGGTAATTCCAGTTTCATTTTTCATATTGATAAAAAATACCGCTTAACAAAGAGCATATATTTTTAAGAAAAAATATAGTGTGACATCGGACACAACATATACGAGCGCACAACCTGAGCCACTGCACTTTATTCCCCATTAGTCAAAAAATTCTAGCATTTCCAGTATATATTTATGTTCCAAATCAGGCAAAGTTCAGCATACGTTATAAAATAGTATAAAGTAATCAGAAACTATCCCAACACGTACTTGCTACATAATTGCGTCTGTGCGAAAAACACCATTGCCAGAAGTAAACAATTCACTACAGACGGTGGGAACTATATTTGGTGAGCGAAACTCGGTTTTAAATCGAATATCCCTCGCGGGTCTTCTCATCGCACTCCGTTTATATTTTTGGGGCCTCTAAAACTATCGGTTTCTCTCGTCCCCCCCCCCCATACCGGACGAACGATGAATCTTGGAAACTCATGTACTAAATTGAAGAATAAGTACGCAAAGTGACAATCTAGCTGATTAGGATCATTAAAAGGGAGGCGATATGTTTCGAATTTAAAAACGAAATAATTAATTCCGAAAGCCAGCGAGGTTTCTTATATGGAACGTCACAGTAAATACCCAGCTATATCCGTATATTAATGAAGAGGATCGCTCGAACGATGGAGACAAATGCAGTGACCCTACTCCTCGCCAACCTTCCGCATTCGCGACTTTTTTTGTGCGATCCGTTCAACGTTCTGGCATTCTCATATTGCATATTCACACTAGCGCATACCCGTTGTTTATGTATCCCGCCCACCTTAAATTTTTTAATTCCCCTCGAGATAGATCAAGATCTATTTACATGTGTCCTCCGCAGTTCGTGTGTTTTTTCTATCAGTAACTATAATACATATAAATCAATTCGTGGTTAAAATAATAATGTAATATATCCGTAGTATTTATATTATGAATAGCACAGACATAAAATAATGGATTTGCTATGCGTTGTACTTTTTTTTTTTCACTTTATGGGGCATGTTAATCGTACAAAGCAACCCATGCATATTCATTACGATAAATGAATCCTCACTTTAATTCTGTTTTTTTTCTCAATAAAGTGAAGACATAGAAATAAATTTTTATGGCGATTAAGTGAATTGATCGCCTATTATAATCTCATTGTCGCGACCACCATTAATTTTCATGCAGATATAAATCAGAAGACTATTCTTTCTCAAATTTTAAGTTATTAAAAATAGTATTAATCAAATATCTTGCTTAAGTATTAACTACTAGGAGGAACAGCAGTTAGATGGTATGAGCTTCAGGCCCGGCCCTCGATTAATCGTGATTTTGCAGATACTTAACCCATGCCCATTAGCCAGCAGAATTATGTTACAGTAATACTTAAGCGATTGTATAAGCTAATAGTAGAACGAAGTAGGTTCTACTGTCGTGACTTGATAGTCGATTGCAGGCAAGAGCTGTGAAAGAAATTCAAAATTAACTTTGTATACTTGTTTCTAGTTATGTTTTATTATGGATTGTTATGTTTTTTGTTGGTGTTATTTTTTTCTGAAAGACGGGTAATTAAAATAAATGAACTAGAATTGAATTGTGAAAAGAAATATTGCGAGCTTGTTTACATATTGTCAGCTTTTAATGTAAGGATGAAGCTGATGTATGTGTTAAGATTTTTAACTTCAGAGGTCTAATCTTGAAGATAGATAAGAATAAAATGACTGATAAGAGGATTATTTGCAATAATGGATTAATATATAACACAAGTATAATTTTAAGACTGTGACATCAATCAGTTTGATAAGTAGATAGCAACGATTTGAAATATTACATAAAGGTTATGCCAAGAAGAGACATGTTTTCCTAAAGAAAAAAATCAAAACCTAAGTAAAAACATACCAGTTGGACTATGCTATTCTATCAGGGCGAGATTTTGGATGTAAATGTTTCCAGTATTGTGCTCTTTTTTAAATTATTAATTAACATTTTGTCGTTCAGTCTTAACGATTCGCTTTATTCTTTATGTCGCTATTTATACTATTGAAAAACTCGACGAGTGAAAATGCATATACAACTAATTAAGCATCTACAGTTCCACTCCCAACAAGGGGTATTAAAATTCAGTCTGTACTGAAGTATCTTATCCCTCTTATCATGAACATATCAGTTTTTTGATAAAGTATTCACAGGGGAGAAGTATTAGAAAATGAGAACAGAAGGCCAGACGTCCTATAACAGTAGTATGTTAGACAATACGAATAGCCTCTGTGCTGGAAAAGTAGTGGAGAAACAATTATGTTCAGTCCGGATGACAATGTGACCGAGGCTAATAGTAAACTAATTTTAAAATAACCGGTAAAAGTGATTGGCTGAGCCACAGACATTGAACCAGAAATCTTGTTTACGGGGTTTCTTTTATCCGAGATGTCCCTCAGACCACACACGCCACTTAGGAATGCTTATAGGTTAGTCATAGCATAGATAGTCGTTAGTCTAGTAGTGTAATGAGTCCAGATTGAATTTGTGGATGATTGAATGGGACAGGAACATAGAAGGAGTTATGAAATACAGAAAAGCAAATGTACAGGCCTACAAGAAATTCCCGGCACCTTCTTAGGCAGCCCAGACTTGGCAACGAAAGCGCATGTATACCACTTCCGAAGCTAAGGGGGAACCCTGGACTGACTCAGTTCTTCCTAACTTGATCACTGAGACGAGATCATTTAATGATGTTGAAATTAAAATTAATTAGGTGTTGATTTTTATATTACAAGCCTGATGCCAACACATCAGTTCCCATATAACAGCTTAGGGTTAAGCGGTGTGATAACGAGTCCAATCGCGCTCGCTAGAGTAATGTTAGTAATATTTTCGTTTTGTTGTGTTGGGTTTTTTTTTTTATTTTCCAATTATGCGAATAATATAAATGTAGGCCCGCAAGCCATAATATGTTCCACTATCTCAAATGATCATAGTTGGGCGTAGTAAATTTTGGTGGTCATTATTGAGAGGTGAGCTGCCTTTGGGGCGTTTTATAAGTCGTCGCATCAGAAATTCTAGACCGGGGAGGGGGGGGGGGCCCGTAAGCCCACGCCCCCCTAGACCGGGGTGATCTGAGAAAGAACAATAGCTATGAACGAATTGCTTCTGACGAACCAGCTGATAATTACGCGCATGGAACAAGTGTGTGAACAATATCTAATGTTGAAAACAAACACTTTGGACACCAAATGACTTAGTTCTTGTTGTTACGAAGCAACAATAGAGTTAGCTTCGTCATGAGGGGTGCATATTTAGGGACGAAGAATTAGAGTTGTTTTAAAAAATCTGAGAGGTGTGATAAGGGAATAGGTTTTGTTTTTAAATTATTTGAACAAGCAACGGGCCCGTAGACAAATAATTCATGTCCCTTTATTATCGTAAGTGAGTCGAAGTAATACTAGCAGCTAGATTCACGCATTTTGGTTATTTAGTGGGGGGGGGGGGAGGGGGTGGGGGTGGGAAGGAATGCCTCAAAGCTGTAACAACAAGTGTTTGGAAGGGAATTGAATAAAATTGTTCCTTCCGTTTCACAATTAATAGGCGCGGATCACCCCGAGAAAATGAATTGAATGCATTTCGGGGGCCCCAATTGGTCTGGGGACAAAAATCGGTTTTCCATTAATGTTTATACGCATGGCCCGGTAAATTCCATTCATTTCTGCGTGTAACTGCATTACGCACGCACCAAGACAGTAATTTTCTTTCTGATTTTTACGATTTATCTACTTTTTCAATTACTTCGCATCTCTCCATGAGATCATTATAGTACGGTGTGGACCCTATTAATCCACCACAAAATATACTGCCCAAAGGGAAATCCATAAAACAGTGCATAGCCAAAGACGGAGCATGTGAATTACAAATAAGACACAGTGGTTGAAGGATTAACCAATTACCCTAAACAACTGACAAAACTTTGTTGATGTGAAATTTTGGGACGTTATTCAGTACAAGATATCTATGATTATCTGGAATAAATCATGCTATGAGCTGAAGAATATATACTTGTATTTAAAACAATCCTTTATCAGTGAAAATAATATTCTGTCCATTTCCATCACATTTGACATGGATCGGTATGATTAAACTTAATGACTATGTCAAAATTTATTAAACACCATCTGAGGTTCACGGTAAACTTTTTGTAAGAGGTTCCATGCAACAAGGATCCCGTTATAATTTATGTGATGTCGATTTTTAATTGGATAGCAGACCGGTGCTAAATCAGGAATGCAATGAACTTGTCCCCTAAAACAATAATAGTTTACATTAATTTTTACTATTATAGCGCTTCACATATATCCAACCATGATGTTAACTAATTCTATCCCGACCTACCCTCTGAATTTTTATTTTTTTTTCGAATGGTCTCCAGTCAAACAATCTTCTTTTCATAAAAATATAATTCTGTTTCCATTTCCAATCACTTTGACAGTGATCGTATGATAGAACAACATAGACAACATTTTTACAAATATAGCCCAGATACGGTGATGAAGGTATCTCTTTTGGAAGACATTAGTGGATCAATTTACCCATATTTAGTGTGATTTCTCCAAGGTGTTATATTTAAACTCTATTGGTTACGTTTAAAACGTGTATAAGTCATGATATAATATTGCCAAATATTTGTAGATTAAGGATTGAACTGGAATAATTCCATGTTCACAATGGTAGATGATATGGTATAATGAATTTGTAGATATTTTTCTAGATATAATATACAAGTGGTTTTCCTCCTCAAAAAATCAAAAGTATGAACCATCGGAAAAACAAAAGCCTTGGTTTAAAAGGAACTTAAAAGATGTGTAAAAAAACAAACTTTTATGATAATTCCATTTTCAACACAGTTGAACGGAACATTCCGCGAATGAAAAGAGGAATCTATAAAACATTTCCGTAAATAAATGACAAAGGCATCCAAAAACAAATAAATATTTTCATTCAAAATTTTTTGTTCATTGTTACGGGGCCTTCAAAGCTCAATGGAAAGAAATAAAAGATACTGTGTTTGAATAGAAAAAAGGTAACAAAATATGCTTCCCAAATTGATAACATAACCAACAATGATGTATCCAATCCAAGGAAATGATGACGAATTTAATAATATTTCACTTTCGATAGGCCTAAGTACAAAAAAAATTAGATGATCCCAATGATATGGTTATTCAAAATTTTTCGGAATTTTTCAAAATTCCCTTGTTTCTCTTCCATGTTCTTTCACCGATGTTGAAAGGTGAAGATTGATTCTAGTTGCAATTTTATAAATGAAAACCTCTTCTGGTTTTTGAAACCAAATAGATGTAAGTGTAAGAAAGTAATGCTTTTATTTGTAACCATTGGGTGTCAAATTTTTGTTTACAATAAATTGTTCTACTTGGCATTGTTTCCAGATAAATCTCTAAATTTAGCTTAAGTTATAACGTATATTTAAAATCCGGATCAAAAAGATGAATTGTTAATTATAGGCCAATATTTCTGCTACTCTTTCTGTTTTTCCTCCTAAGATAAATCGAAATTGTTTTTCAAAACCAGAATTTCCGGTTATTTTATGTAACTCAATACTTACAAAAGGGCGCCAAAATGACCACAAAGTTACGCCAAATTGACTTTAGAGGAGCGCGGCCAATTTATGCAAAATTGAAAATAAAAAAAAACCAACAACAACAACAACGAAAAAAATATACATGATTAGAGCCGATTGACCTCTTAAACCTACCCCTACAGCTGTTATATGACCTGATGGTTGGCAGATGGCTGAAAAAAATCAACACCTAATTTAATTTAATTTCAACATCATTAAAATGATTGCAAGAAGTAGAAGAATGGGCCTTCCCATTCGAGGTATACATGGCTATGTTGGCTTGCTAAAGAAGTCGGCATATCGTAGCCTGTATTTGCTTTCTATCATACTCTATGTTTGTCATCAATCATCCACAATATGTCTATAGGCATTGTGGGTGTGTTTGTCTGATGACATTCGGATAAAGAAACGTAACAGATTTTGTCATGTTTGTGGTCAGAATACTTTAAGTTTAAAATTTATGCTGATCGACGGTACAAATTTGTTCCATACTTTTCCAGCCCAAGAGGTTGATATAGAGTAAACTCACCGTAAATTTATCAAAAAACTGATTATGTTATGATAAGAGGAATACAGAGAAATTTTAATACCCTTGGGGAAATGAAGATGTTGAATTAGTGTATCATTTGTCAGTTTAAAGTAAATGCGAACATAAAGAAAAGGATTGTTAAGACTGAAAAATGTTAAAATTTAAAAATTTAAAAAGCACAATACTGAAAATTTCATCAAAATCGGATTAGAATTAGCAAAGTTATGAATTTCTTAGGTTTTGATTTTTTTTTTTAGGAAACAGTTCTTGGCATAACCTTATGTATATTCAAATGATCAAACTGATGATGTCACAGTCTAAATATTTCTTGTGTATTTTATCATATGAAATCCTATTTATCGCATTTTTTTTTCATAAATTGCGTATTAAAAAAAATCTATCCCTCATACTGAAATATGTAAAAGCACTTTTCAATTCAATTCAATTCAGTATTTATTAATTCCGTTCTTTCAGGAAAAAAAACACCAACAAAATAACATAACAATCATATAAACATAATCTAAGAAACAACGTATTACAAAGTTAATTGAAATTTAACTCTTTGCCTGCCAAATTCGACTATAGTCACAATTGAACTTATTAGCTATACAATCGTAATAATTCATTTTCTCTGTAATGGCTGGGTTAAAAGATCTGCAAATCACTGATAATGCGAGGGCCGGGCCTGAGGCATAATGTCTCCTAGTTAATACTTAAGCAAATATTGTTATACTATTTTTAATAATTAAAGAGAAAAGTCTTCTTTTTTTATGCTGAAAATTAATGTGGCGGGCAAAGAGTTAAAGCACAATCTTAGGCATAAATATCTTGTTGCATTTGAAGAAAAAACAGAATAAGAGACATGTTAAAAAGCATGGCTTGTAGATTACATGCCCCTATAAAGTGAAAAAAAATACAACGCATAGCAATTCCATTATTTTATGTTGTGCTATTCAAATATAAATTCTACGCATATATACATATTATTTTACAAAATGATAATGTATAGTGAAGAAAAAAAAAAGATGGGAGGGAGAAAAGATGATTCATGAGTAAAAAAAGGGGGGGGAAACATAACAAGGGTATGTTGAATATGAGAATAGAAAGTGAAGGAAGAAAAGGAGGAAGTTGGCGAGAGAGTGGGTATGCTTTGTTTCATCTTGTAGTTTGCTGTGTATAGGTGAAAGAATGTGTTTTTTTTTATTTGTTCTTTTTTGAAACGTTTACGCTCAGGAAGTCTTTATATTTCAGTTAGATGAGTTCCAGTTTTCGGTCGTAGAAAACGATAGTATTTAAGGCAAAAGAGCGCGGTCCGCGGGATATGATAAGAATTACGTCTTGATAGGTAATTGTGTATTTGGCTGTTTTTTCGCAACATATTTGTAAAGAGGGGGTAAGTCTTGTCTTTTTTTAGTTTATACATGAATTGCCTGTTTGGAATAAAATAGGTCCTGAAAACTTGAGAATTTTTGACTTTAAGGAATAATGGGTCGTGTGCGCTCTGGTATACTGTGTGTTATGCTAATTCTTAAAGCCCTTTTTGTAGCGTGCTTATTTTCAATCAATATGAATGACTTTGAATTACCCATGCCATAATGCAATAGTTAAGATTAGGGTAAAATAGGAGAACGTATAGGTAAACGTCGTGGAACTGGAAAAAAAAAGTATTTTAACCTTTGTTCATTAATACGATATTGGCGGAGATTGTTTGCAAATGTTTAAAGCTATGTGATTCTCCAATTTAATTTGTCATCGGAAAGTTAAACCGAGAAATCGGGAAGATGAAACTTTGGTGAGGGTGTTCCATCAATAAGAATCGGCCTGGTAAGTCTCGCAGTGTATTGCTAAATAACTAATAATTTGTTTTCAAGAGATATTTTAAAGAAGTTTGTTGCGTTAACCATTCTTAAGGACATTTCGAAGTTCTAAGTTTATTGTTGATAGAAGATGATTTTGGGTTGGAATGGTAGTAAAATAAATTTGAATCATCTGCACATAAGATATAAGACAGTGTTTTAGAGGATTTTGTAAAGTCATTGATGTAGATGATAAACAGCAGAGAGTCAGGAGACTACCTGAGGTACGCCACAAATACTGGTTGGGACGATGAAAATTTGTTATCTAATTCAACAAATTGTTTTCTATTTGATATAAATAACTCCTGAACCACTCCAAGGCCTTCCCACGTACACATCAGTGCTCCAAGTTTATGTAAAAGAATGTCGTGGTAATAGTGTCGAAGGCTTGGAGAAGTCATGGAAATATTCAAGTGTTGTAGACGCTGATCTATTGCATGGGCAATATTGTTAATACATGTTAAAATTGCGTGAGTAGTGTTGTACTTAGCGCGGAATCCAAATTGAGATTCACAAATAATGTCATTTGCACAAAGAAAAGATGTCACCCTCTTAAAAATTATATTTTCTAGGACTTTCGAAAGGGATGGTAATAAGGATATTGGTCTGTAGTTGTTCGTTTCTAGGGTATCACCTTTTTGAAAATTGGGATTACTTTTGCAATTTTGACCTTGTGACCTTGAATATTCCACTTGGAGTTATCCCTGTCTTTATGTCCTTGGGGCAGAAAATCTGGATAATTTGATTTTCATACAATAAGATACAACATGTACAAAGGAAGTAGTGAGGCTGTGACATCATCAGCATGCCCAGATATGTGTTTCCTAAAAACGTCAAACCTCAGAAATTCATAACTTTGCTATTTCTTATCCGATTTTGATAAAATTTTCAGTGTTGTGCTTTTTAAAATTTTACTTTACTTTTCTAAACATTCAAACTCCAGCCTGGAGTCTGAATTTAACTGCAATTTTTTTTTTTTTTTTTTTTTTTTTTTTTTTTTTTTTTTTTTTTTTTTTTCACATCATACAGTCAGAGACATCTGTATTTGCCCAAAGTAAAAACCAACTATGGAAAATTCTCTTTCTCTTTTGTTAGTGCCACATTTTACCTCGGACCTCTTTTCGACTATAAAGTTTTAAACCGATTTCATTTTTGTTTCATGCATTGGGAGGGAGGGAGCTTAGTTTATAATTTTACCACTCGTCCTCAAATTGCATCTAGGTATGCAATGTTTTACAAATCAATAATTTTGTGTGTTTTGCTTTATATTTGTATAATTGTATATTTGTGCATGCATGTAGACAACATGAATTTCCATTTTGGACCAATAAAGATAAATGGAATTGAATTGAATTGAATACAGGCTATTAATATGACGATTTAATAGCAAGACAATGTAGCCACGTATAATTCGAGCGGGAAGGCCCGTACGTCTACTTCTATGTTGACTTTTAAACAAAATGCAAATATTTGGGAACATTCTTCTCAGCATGCTCAGAAGAATGTATTCCCTATGTTTGAATTTTAAAAAAAAATGATTTGGATTTTGTATATTTACCTATATGGTCCACAGCTCATACACATAATCAGGCGCGGATCCAGGGGGCGGCAGGTCCGGGCCCCCCCCCCAAAAAAAAAAAGAGGAGAAAAAGGGAAAGAAAAGAAGAAAAAGAAAGAAAGAAAAAGGGAATAAGGCCCGATGCTTGTACAATTTTCGCCAAACTTTATTCAATTAGAAGTGCGAAATAGGCTTTATTGGGTTCTAAACGACCATAACTAAGGCCTTTAATGTGGGGGAGGGCCCAAGAGGCGGATTTTCTCATATTGTATTTTCCATTATACTGCTCAAATGTCTTCTTTTTTTTTTAAGAAAAAGAAATACATTAGTGGCGAAAAGTAAATATAAGGAAAATATTTAAAACGAAAGTTTCAAAATTTCACAAAGAAAAGAGGCCTCGTCGACCCTCGTCCTCCTGGGAAATATTGGCCTCGTTGGAATACTAGAAAGTGCCCCTTTATTCATTCAATATATTTTTTAAAACCCCAGATAATGCACATTATTTAGAAGGGCTTCGCGCTCGCGGATACTAAATAGGGTCTATAACACACAATTATCTACCATTTTCTAGTACTACAAAATGCCCCTTTATTTATTCCATATAACTTTTCAAACCCCAAAATTTTCGGCTCGCGCTTCGCGGTCGCAGATACCAATTTAGAAGGGTATATATTATATAATGCACAATAACTAAAAATTTTAAGCTCGCGCTTCGCGCTCAAGGAAACATATGGTTTATGATACACAATTATCTACAACATTAATATTTTTATACTAGAAAGTGCGCCTTTAATTATTCTATATATCTTTCAAAGCCCCAAATTTTCGGCTCGCGCTTCGCGCTCGCGGAAACTAAACCATAATGCACATATAACTTCAATTTTCAGCTCAAAATTTTCGGCTCGCAGATACCGATTCTGTAGGGTATATAATTCACAATAATATTGACTCAAAATTTTCAGCTCGCGCTTCGCGCTCGCTGATACCAAATAGGGTCTATGATACACAATTATCTACAATTTTTATTCTAGAAATGCCCCTTTATTTATTCCATATATCTTTTAAAATCCCAAATGTTCGGCTCGCGCTTCGCGCTCGTGGATACTAAACCATAATCCACAAATAACTTCAATTTTTAGCCCAAATTTTTCGGCTCGCAGATACCAATTCAGTAGGGTATATAATTCACAATACTATTGAATCAAAACTTTCAGCTCGCGCTTCGCGCTCGCTGATACTAAATAGGGTCTATGATACACAATTATCTACAATTTTTATTCGAGAAATGCCCCTTTATTTATTCCATATATCTTTTAAAACCCCAAATTTTCGGCTCGCGCTTCGCGCTCGCAGATACCAATTCAGTAGGTATACAATGCACAATTAATTCAAATTTTTACCTCAAAGTTTTCATCTCACGCTTCACGCTCGCGGACACTAAACTTAGATAGGGTCTATGATACACAGTTATCTACAATTTTTTATGCTAGAAATGCCCCTTTATTTATTCCATTTATCTTTTTGAACCCCAAATCTTTGGCTCGCGCTTCGCGCTCGCTGATACTAAATCATTATGCACAAATAACTCAAATTTTTACCTCAAAATTTTCAGCTCGCGCTTCGCGCTCGTGGATACTAAACCATATAAATGCACAAATAACTCCAATTTTTAATTCAAAATTTTCGGCTCGCGCTTCGCGCTCGCAGATACCAATTCAGTAAGGTATATAGTGCACAATTAATTCAAAATTTTACCTCAAAGTTTTCATCTCACGCTCACGCGCTCGCGGATTAGTAATATGGGTCTTATTCAAAATTTTCGGCTCGCGCTTCTCGCGCTCCAGAATACCAATTCAGTTAAGGTATATAGTGCACAATTAATTCAAAATTTTACCTCAAAGTTTTCATCTCACGCTTCGCGCTCGCGGATACTAAATAGGGTCTACAAAGCACAATTATCTCAAATAATGGTTTTAAAATTTCTGCTCGCGCTTCGCGCTCGCTCTGCTTTTTCATAAATGAAATACCAAACACATTCTTAAAATGCACTTTTTGGGGGTGCACCCCCTATTCATCCGAATCCATTTCTCTTTATGCCTCTGATCTCAATTGTCGTTTAAAATATTCCGAATTTCTTCTTCTTTTTTTTTTTTTTTTTTTTTTTTTTTTTTGCTAGTATATATTATCATTTTGCTTTCATAGGAGTAAAAATGAAATTGTTTAAATTCCTCGTTTTAGGTCAGTATAGGCCTATACAGGGCGTCCCGAAAAGAACTATACACTTTTGAAATGGCTGCCAAATGAAAAATACTTGATTTTAGGTAACGAAATTTACATGTATGGAAAGCTCATTATCCCAACTTTCATATGACACCAAAAAGTCCGAAAATAAGTCATGCATGAATGAGCAGCATTCACTTTTGTAAAGGGTATGGAAATTAGGGTGCGCAGGAATTGCCCTACCAATTTGTATGAGGAAAGTCATTTGGAGCTTATGCAATTGAGGATGATAGGCAGAATTACTGATCAATTATGATGAGTTGGGGTTTGCTAAGAGAAATTTGTAGAATTGGGGATTATGATTTCATGCATGAGTGAACAGGAATATGTATTTCCTATTATAGCATTGTAGCCTTTCAAGTTGTCTTCAGTGGTGTGTTAGTGGTAGTAAGGATGGGGTGCAGAACAAGTGAGATGCAGGGTAAGATTTTTGATCCCTCGTGATGATCGTTTTCATGATCTTTTGGATTGTCTGAATGTCCAACATCAGTGGCATTTTTTTCTTTCTTCAACAAACAGGTTATGCATCGAAAGAATAGGAGGACACGTTGAGCATTGAACGTACAGACTTTTATTTTAATTTTGCATTATCAGATTTTTTTTTTCCTCCTTTTTGTTTTGTTACAGGATGGATGAAACAAAAGAACAAAATTCAACTGAAAATAAAGACTGACATATTAATATCACAAATTTGTGTTACACTGTACCATATTCCTTTACAAAAGTCCAAATTACTAAAATGACTGGATAGTTGGTTGGTTAATCAATTGAGTTGATTGATTTATTGGACATGGTGATTGAAATAACTATGAAGATGATGTAATGCTTGATTGATTAGTTGAAACATTTGGAGACTGGTACACTGTTGATTAAATGATTGCTAGCTGGGTGTTGATTGTCTAATTTATGTGACTGATTGATTGATAGATTGATAAATTGTCATCAACCATCCCAATTTGGGTAAATGTGAGTAGACCAGGATGCAGGAAGGTTGTCAGAATATTTGGAGTAGAAACCAATGAATATGAATGTTCAAAAACACACCCATGCAAAAAGAGAGAGAAAGATAGAGAGAGAGAGGGAGGGAGACAGGGAGAGGAAGAAAGAAGAGAGAGGGAGAGAGGGATGAAGACAAAGAGTGAGAGAGAGAGGGAGAGAGAAACAAGAAGGGAGAGAAAAAGAAGAGAGAGAGAGAGAGAGAGAAAGAGAGATTAAACACACCACTGAAGGACCTCACTAAATATACCTTGGAAAGTTACAATGCAACAATAGGAAATACATATTCCTGTTCACTCATGCATGAAATTGTAATCCCCAATTCCACAAATTTCACTTAGCAAACCCCAACTCATCATAATTGATCAGTAATTCTGCATATCATCCTCTATTCCATAAGCTTCAAATGACTTTCCTCATACAACTTGGTAGGGCAATTCCTGCGCTCCCTAATTTCCATACCCTTTACAAAAGTGAACGCTGCTCATTCATGCCTGACTTATTTTCGGACTTTTTGGTGTCATATGAAAGTTGGGATAATGAGCTTTCCATACATATAAATGTCATTACCTAAAATGAAATATTTTTCATTTGGCAGCCATTTCAAAAGTGTATAGTTCTTTTCGGGACGCCCTGTATATCGGGGAATGTTTTAAACTCGCGCTTCGCGCTCGTTTGCTCGCTCCGCTCGCTTTTTTTTTCAAAGTTGCCCCCCCCCCCTCTGGACAATCCCGGATCCGCGCCTGATAATACAGGCATTTCTGTCTGCAGTGCATAGGGTGTCACCAAAATTTAGTGTCATAAAACACAACATATTGAAAACGTTTCAAATTTCTACATTTAGTTTTGCTTTAAAAAGCATTATTTTAATAAGTTTCCTGTGCATATTTACATGTTCATCATGTACAAAATGTTTCAAGCAGATCTGCCAAACTCTGGGAATGAAAAGTTGTATTTTTGTATCCCCAAAACTGTATTTTTCCCCCAGCCACCCCCCCCCTACCACCCCACCCCCCCCCCCCCCCAAATTGTATTCTACCATAAAACACGCACTGCTCTTGCAGATGGAAAAGAAAATAACATCGAAATACACATGCATATCTCACCGGGGTTTTAACAAAATGATTCATATCAATTCTAGTTGTAAACTTAAGGGAAAGAGGGCGCTATCACTCTACGCAAAGCGAACGCGGCCATAGACATTTTGTACTTTGCACAGTTTTTTCACTTTGTTTTCTTGATTATGGCGAGCAACAAATTTTTCAAATAAATGTTCACTCTCATTAAATAAGCTAAGATTCTGATTTTTTTAATATCAGGAATAACAAATTGGAAAGAAAACAAAAAGTTCTGTCACTTGAGTCAATTCGAAAGCCAGGTCAGATCAAATTCCTGTACAATAAGGCCAATTTTGCTCTCAAAATAGCTCATACGCTGCATAATCATCTTCCTGGATAACGCATAATTATATTACAGCTTACTGTTCAAGCAGTTTTTAAAAGCTTGAATTCTCAGCTTTCCAAAGATGGTACATTCATTTCGATTGGTTAATAAAAAGTCCTGTCACTTTGAACATTATCACAATAGAATATTTAGTTGATGGGTCAATATTTCCGCATATCACATGCATATCGCATGTGGACGGCGTCTTCGCAAGAGGTGACAAGATCACTATTTATATCAATAATCGTTTGGAACATTAATCTATGTGAAATAAAGATTCTGATTACAACTTCAGCACAATCGTGTTATAGGCTTGCCAGAATGTCTTTTTCCCCAATCTGGTCTGAAGCATCTACCTACGAAAACTATAATAAAAGTTCAATTATTTCTTTCATGTCCACGAGTAATTCGCTCAAACAGATCGACGGACAAATACCATTTCACCACAGGGAAGTTTTCTTAGGCGACTTTTTGTACGCTAAGTAAAAATTGCATGCAGTTGTCAACTGTTCGCTTCCCGTCATCAGCGCGGGTTTAGTTGACATTTATGTGGAGCCGTATAATTTTCTGCGCCGCTCAGCTGTATTTCCACTAAACTCATGAATGCATTGTTGCGTTTCCCCTCCCCAAATAATGGACGCGTCTTAATGTTAAAATTTAATGCCATACGTTAGATTTACATTTCACGTGGAGTAGAATTGATATGAAAGACATTGGTTCACGTTGCTCTGTTTGAAAAAAAAAAATAGTTTTGTTATTTGAAAATAGAGGAAACAAGATAATAGTGTAAAAATACCATTCTGAAAGCTTCACATTATAAAACATTGTATCCACAGGAAGTATTTTTAAAAACAATGTGAACCAATGTTTGAATAATAAGGACTTAACAAGTTGTAAAACACAAAACCATCATTTTCTCATTGATTTTGAGCAGAAAGCGGATCCAGGAAGTGTCCCCTCTATCATTGCCTATAATTTGAAAATATCTCATTGACTGTACAATCTCACATTGTAAGATCGGAAAATTTCAGCGGCTCACCCTCTTTTTTCAAATCCTGGATCCGCCACTGATAGTGATTATCAAAAAATAAAAAATTAACTAACACGTTTAAAGTGTTCAGGTCCTGAGGTTGGAATGTTCGAGACACTGTCTAAAAGTCCTTTGAAAAGGTTGATAATAATTCACCCAGGAAGTTCTCAAACATCTAAACATCGAAATGTCATGTATTAAGATTATCATTGGAAAATATAAATAAATCTTGATCACTATTTATAGGCCGCCAAATTCTACAGAGGAATATTGGGATTGGTTACAGGAATGTACCGACAATATCCAGGTGGCTCTGTCAACTGTCTACTCTGGTGTTATAGTTGCCGGTGACCTCAATGTTAACCAGCTAGAGCAAGATCAACCAGATTCTACTCGTCTACTTTCCATCTTTTACACCCTTGACTCAATCCAACTTGTTGAATCTTTTACCAGGCCTTCTGCTACTCTCCTGGACCACATTTTAAATACCAACCGTCCGGATCTGGTGGTCCAAGCGTCAGTCTGTGCCAACCCAGTATCTAGCGACCATCACGGTGTGCGCTTCAAGGTTAAATCTTCTCGCAATTTCACCTCACAGAGTATTGTCCATGAATTTATGAATTTCGGGAGAGCTGACTTTGTGCATCTGAATTGATTACTTGAGCTGGTCCCTTGGAGCCTCGGACCAATTTTCAGATTTTAAACATTTTACACGTCAGAATGTATGCAAAACAATCTTCCAAGCATACGGAAAGGAAATTTGCGTCATATTACACGGTTGAGTGAGCATGCAGCAAAAAATTGCCCAAACTGCGATTTTTACTTCTTTGCCATGAAATATTAGATCAAATGTTATGGAATTCCTGTGGGTTTTTTTTAGTGTATGCATTCAGTATCCCTTCATTCACGGTTGAATGAACCCTTCAGACAACCAAAATATAGGCCATTTTAGAATTATGAAGAGGTATTGCAGTAATTCTGTGCACTAGAAAGCATCTCAATAACATTTTTTTGGGGGGTTGTATTTATATTCTTTGGGCACGTGCCAATGATCCTATGGCATTTATTTACAAATTCATGCTTCAGTGAGCACGTGAGACTGGAAAAGCCCTTTTCTCATCTGTGGACTAGAATTCATATTCTTACTTTGATTGAATATAACAATTATTTTCGGGGAGTACTTTTGATTTTATTTTCACAAAAAAATCCCGATGTTTCACGCCTCAGTGGGCACAAGATACAAGAAAATCAGTGACTTTTTGAATACGTAATTTGAATCAAGATCATGTTAGTTAAAGATCATTAAAGCTGTGTGCCAAGTTTCGTGACATAACTCACGGTAGAATTAACAATAATCATCAATTAATTTGGCCGAATTTCGCATTTGTCAGGTATTGATTTCCTCCTCCTTTGACTTTATGTACAGAGGTTTAACAGAAGTTTAACAAAAGTGAAATTTGGCGTATTTTTTGTTCATTTGACTTTAAGTTATTTTATGAAACTTTGCACATAGCTTCAACTGGTCCCTACCTATGATCCTTATTCAAATTACGTACTGAAAAAATGACATTCTGCATTCAACCATTTCTGATTTTTCCTAAAATTCGCTCCTATGGTAGCTAATTAAATTCCCCACATATATAAATCCAATTATATTATAATTATATTTTTTAAATTCCTCTTGGTTAAAAAATTATTGATATCTGAAATAAGGGGAACTTTCTTTTTGTGTTGTTGTTTATAATCAATATTGCGCTGGGTCACGCAAAGCTGAATGTACCAAATTTTGTGATTAATTGCTGAAATTTCTTTTGTTTGTTAATATTTCACAAAAGGGCAAGCAGATTATGCAACGAAATTCTATGTTCTATAATTGAAATAATGATGTGGAATTTAATTTTTTTTAAATTGGTCATTTTTTTCTCAGAGCAAACCACACTTTTTGATATTTGTGTATTGAAATATACATAGCTCAAATAGCAGACTATTCTGTACCTCTTCGTATTTGCAAAAGACTAAAGGAGGCAGACAAAAAGGGAAAGTTGGGTCAGAATCTTCGATAAATTATTTATCTGCCATATAAAGCATAAGTGATTCCTCAAAATATTGAGTGATCATCTTTTCAACAAAGTTTGACGGTAAAGGTTATATATTTCAAGAAAATGTCATAGGCAAAAATATATGCAATCAACCATAAAAATTTGGTACTGTAACATTCGAATGTCCGTCTCCCAGGTTATAGCCGCTGCGTGTGTATACAATTTCGGACCCTCTAGTGCACTCCACTTTCCACAATGTATGATGATACTGGTTTCTTGGTTCGGTGTAAAAACGGCAGAGGTAATAATGGCAGAGGTAAAAATGGCAGAGGTAATAATAGCAGAGGTAAAAATGGCAGAGGCAAAAATGGCAGAGGCAAAAATGGCAGAGGTAATAATGGCGGAGGTAAAAATGGCACAGGTAAAAATGGCAGAGGTAAAATTGGCAGAGGCAAAAATGGCAGAGACAAAAATGGCAGAGGTAAAAATGGCAGAGGTAAAAATGGCGGAGGTAAAAATGGCAGAGGTAAAAATGGCAAATGTAAAATGTCAGGTCTTACGCAATTAAATTGTCATAGCAAATCCCATGAATAAAACATGGCCAATTCCCTTGGGTGGTATCTCACTTCTCGGAAACGCCTTCGCGACAGATAAAAAAATATTTAGTACGTCTCCGTCTCCGATGTTGCGGAGACGTCGCGGAGATGTCTCCACGACAGTTAAAAAAAACTGTAACAAAGCACTTTCAAAGAACCGTCTCAAAGTTGTTTCTGCGACTCATGAAACGTCTCAGAGACGTCTCCGCAACAATTTTTTTTAAAACTTGTTTAAAACGTTTCATGAGTCGCGGATACAACTTTGAGATGGTTTTTTGAAATTGCTTTGTTACAGTTTATGAAAAATGTATCGGAGACGTCTCGGAGACGTCTCTGCTACATCTCCGCGACATCGGAGACGTCTCATCTCTGAATACTTTTTTATCCGTCGCGGAAATGATTCTGTCGCGGAGACGTCTCCGCGACGGAATCCTTTGTTTCACGTATAAAGAGTAGGACCTATTAGAAACGTGTCTGAAAATTAAGGAGAAAGAGGAGACTTAGGAGACAAGCTATAATGGCAAAACCATGTTGACAAATCCGTCTCAAATGTGTTTCCGCGAAGTGAGATACCAAAAGGGGTAAATAGTTAACAAAGAAAGAAAGTTATAAGAAGGGATTATAAAATATCATTGTTGGAGGTGTTCTTAACTTTTAAATTGACTGCCTTCCATTTGGACTAGCTGATTATGAGCTATTACAATATCAATTATTATTGGCGATTGTTATAGTCATTACTGCACGTGTTACATCAAAATCGTATTGGTAATTTTATTCTATTTTCTCGACGTATTTATGACGTCGTCAATAGTCAACTACGACGTCTCAATGACGTATTTACACCGTATTCTTGACCAGTTTAAGACGTCATTTTGACATGATTATTTGATGTAATTAAAGACGCCATAAAGACGTATGATTTATGACGTAATATATACGTCTTTAGTTGTTCAAATTTAATGTGATCGTTTGTAGTTCAAAATATTTCTAGAAAACTTTTATTGACCATCAACTGATTTTGTACTCGGAGGATCTCAAAGCTTTAACTTTGCTATGGAGCAAGAGTTACTCAGTTCTTCCTCTAAGGGCATGGTTCACGACCTTTACTTTATCGAGGGAACATTAGTAATAATTCAATGAGATGGTTCAATGTTATTATGTTATAAATAATATAACTATTTCATGGTTAAAGTTTCCTTAATTAATTTTTAATGAATTGCATACTTATTTCATTCTACTTTACCACTTAATTCTGACGTTTTCAATTTATTTCTTAGTAAAAAAAATACTTGTGTAAAGAGTTTGACATTGTTATATGAAAGAAACATGATAAAAACTCGACTAATTACCCATAATCATTATTATTATTTCTTTTTATAATCGATTACAAAATTATCACCAATAGTTATAATGACGTCATAATCTGGTCATATAATAATACAAATTTAATCGTCGTAGATTGGTCAATAAATGACGTCATAATCACGTCATACTCTGGTCATATAAAATGCAAATTTAATCGTCGTAGATTGGTCAATAAATGACGTCATAAACAAGTCATAATCTGGTCATATAAATTGCAAATTTAATCGTTATAGATTGGTCAATAAATGATGTCATAATCACGTCATACTCTGGTCATATAAATTGTAAATTTGCTCGTCGTAGATTGGTCAATAAATGACGTCATAATCACGTCATAATCTGGAGATATAAAAATGCAAATTTACTCGTCGTAGATTGGTAAATAGTAGACGTCAAAATCACGTCATAATCTGATCATATAAAATGCAAATTTACTCGTCGTATAATAGATTGGTAAATAGTAGACGTCATAATCACGTCATAATCTTGTCATTTAAAAATGCAAAATATACTTGCGGTCGAAAGGGCACAATCAGACGTTAGGAAACGTCGTATATACGAACGTATATGACATATACTATTTACGACGTCATTACGGACGTTTACGAACCCAAGTCGCAACGGGGGGGGTATGGTTGAGTTAATAATGGCGATTCAGCAAATTACTATAATCCCACCACAAAGAACGTTTAGATTTCTTCTTAATTTCGTAAAAAGCGTCTCTCACTCTCTGTCTTTTTTCCCTCTTTATACGCCTCATCATTTATTCTTTATTTCTAGTTCGAAATAGTCCTAAAACATGAATAACCTTATGGTACAAATTCACCGAGTCAGTCCTTCTAAAACGGCACCGCCCGACAAGCCTGACTCCCGCTGAAAGACGAAAAGGCTTCTCGGAAAAATCTATCGTCCTGGTCGAATGGAGAGGTGTCTTGGGATAACCTAAATAAGTATTTTGAAATCGCGGAAAAAAGGAAAGACAATTTTGTTTATTTAAAGGTTCAAAATCAAGATATACCATCAATAAAGCATGCTTTTCAATAATGCAATTTGGGCATTTGGCCATAATGTTCACGTTTTTCTAATTCATGCATGAGTACAGTGAGCCTGTTGATGAAAATTCCATTTTGGCCAAGTCCTGAATTGAAACATTCTATACATCAAGCGTAAGCTCGGCGTAGTTTTTTCTGCTCGAGTCAAATGCAGCCTAAAGTTTATGGCAATTGAATTGTATCTTATTAGTAGTCTCATTGGCGTAACTTCGCCACCTTCTACTTCATTGCTCTATGGTATTAGGTCTCAAATCCACTCACATTTCAGAGACTGAGGGCATTAGTTAATTCATTGTCTTTGCTAAAGCTAGCCCTGGCTAGAAATCAGCGTCCTGCAACCCACACAATGGATGGAATCCATATCTGAAACTTCACAGCAATGTTTTTGTATTGCAAGTGGGTTAAATTAATGAGTAATCTGAAACAAAGTTTTCTTCTTTTTGTTCTTTATAGCTAATAAGGCACTTAGTGAGTCGCAGAAAAAATGACTGGCTCCAACATATAGGTCTATCTGTTGCAGCCAATCGAGGGCTAACATTATAGCCGCTAGTTCATGCTCTATAAGATGATGTGCCATCTGACAATCTCTTTGATTGTTGGTACTAAATGAAGGTACCCAAAAGGCAGCTGAGCAAAGTCCTTGTAAAGCACTTTGGAGCCGTCATGAAAATGTGGAGTTGATTATTCATTTAGTGTATTCATCTCCAAACTTTTTTTGTTGTAAGAAACTATTGGTATATCTGTTTTATGAACCTGACTAGCCAAGCAATAGAAGTACAATCCGGCTCCGTAACAACCCGGAGGGAAATTGGTGGTTTAATTTCTCTACACCCAGGAGATGGTTAGAGTCTGTTGTGCGATAACCGAAGTGTATTACATCTTTACTTGGTAATTGAATGTATATTGTTCACAAGGCTTTAGGCTTGTGAAAAGAAGGATCCTGGGTTGCAGTTCTATACTGTGTTTGTATTTCACGGCGAACTGCTTGTCTTCTAAGGTCCAAGGGAATTTCTCCCATTTCAACTTGTAAAGACATAAGTGAAGTGAGAGGGAGTTCACACAGACAAATCCTCAATGATTGGTATTAATAGAATTAACACTTTTTTTACATTTTCGGAAGCGCGTCATAGGCTTCACACCCATAGTCTAGAAGAGATCGGATATACGCTCTGTAAACCATCAAAGTGATTTTGACGAGCTGCCCCATGATGTACCAGATAGCGATCTCAAAATTCAGTTTGGTCTTGCACCTGGTGGCGATATTATCTATATGCTGTGCCCAAGTAAGTTTTTTATCAAAAATCATGCCTAAAAAGCGGTGTGTGTTTTCACATTTTTGTGGGTTTTTTTTAAAGTTAGGTTTATCTCTGGTGTTTTGGTACTCTTGGTGAAAAGTAGAGGGACCGTCTTCTTTTGTGATAGCTCAAAGCCCCAGTTTGTAAACCAGTTTTGCAACACATCAATGTAATTTTGCTTTTTTTTTTTTTTAGTTATTTCGAGAATATTGCTACCGGAAACCCATAAAGCACAATCATCTGCATACACTCTCAGAAAAATTTTAACCAACCGGCCAAAATTTTAACCAACCGTTGGTTCAAATATGAACTTACCAACTGTTGGTTAAACGCGTTAACCAACCCCAGTTGGTTAAAATTTAACCAATTATGTATTAAAACTTTAATAAAAAGTTGGTTAAAATATTTTAACCAACCCTAGTTGGTTAAATTTGTTAATACTTAATTGGTTAATTTCTTTTTTTAATACATCATGGTTGGTTAAAAAAAATCAAGCGATAGACCGGCCTGGACCGGCCTTTTGACAATTTGATCAAAGTATTGGTACAAATAACATGAAGAGTTATGCCTGTATTATTAGACTACATGCATTATTTGTTGGCCTAAATAGGGTAGGCCTACAGTAGCCTAAGTATTGGTCCAGTAGTCAGTACAATATCATTACTTCGGTTCAGACGTTAGGTCTATAATCTAGTCCAGTATCTGAGATCTAACTGGATCTAATTATAGATCTAGAATATTGAAACGAGATGCTGGCCTAGATTCTACGTTTAGATTCCAAGGTCATCACTCTTAAACCAGTCAAGTAGGCCTCATTGGACTATAATCGAGAGGTCTAAAAATATTTAGGCTAAATTTAGATGCAAGTGATGGTTCTAACGTAGTTCTAATAAGTAATATTTAGCCAACTAAATCTATGACCTCAAGACTTAGTCCGAGACCAAGCTGGTTGGAGAGCGAAGTATTTAGATTCTAACTGTTAGACCGGAGCTGCATAAATTTCAGGCAAGTTTAATACCTAAGTTAACGCTAGGTCTAACGTCTCAAC
>CALNVZ010002409.1:12673-52277 GCA_940671915.1 Paracentrotus lividus | reverse complement strand
GATTGTCTGAATGTCCAACATCAGTGGCATTTTTTTTTTCTTCAACAAACAGGTTGTGCATCGAAAGAGGAGGAGGACACGTTGAGCATTAAACGTACAGACTTTTATTTATTTTTTTCCCCTCCTTTTTGTTTTGTTACAGGATGGATGAAACAAGTGTAAAATCGAAAAGAACAAAATTCAACTGAAAATAAAGACTGACATGTTAATTTCACAAATTTGTGTTACACTGTACCATATTCCTTTACAAAAGTCCAAATTGCTAAAATGACTGGATAGTTGGTTGGTTGATCAATTGAGTTGATTGATTTACTAGACATGGTGATTGAAATAACTATGAAGATGATGTAATGCTTGATTGATTAGTTGAAACATTTGGAGACTGGTACACTGTTGATTAAATGATTGCTAGCTGGGTGTTGATTGTCTAATTTATGTGACTGATTGATTGAAAGATTGATAAATTATCATCAACCATCCCAATTTGGGTAAATGTGAGTAGACCGGGATGCAGGAAGGTTGTCAGAATATTTGGAGTAGAAGCCAATGAATATGAATGTTCAAAAACACACCCATGCAAAAAGAGAGAGAAAGATAGAGAGAGAGAAGGAGGGAGACAGAGAGAGAAAGAAAGAAAGAAGAGAGAGGGAGAGAGGGATGAAGACAAACAGTGAGAGAGAGAGAGAGAGAGAGAGAGAGAGAGGAAGGGAGAGAAAAAAAGAAGAGAGAGAGAGAGGGATTAGACACACCACTGAAGGACCTCACTAAATATACCTTGGAAAGTTACAATGCAACAATAGGAAATACATATTCCTGTTCACTCACGCATGAAATTGTAATCCCCAATTCCACAAATTTCACTTATAGCAAACCCCAACTCATCATAATTGATCAGTAATTCTGCATATCATCCTCTATTCCATAAGCTCCAAATGACTTTCCTCATACAAATTGGTAGCAGGCAATTCCTGCGCACCCTAATTTCCATACCCTTTACAAAAGTGAACGCTGCTCATTCATGCATGACTTATTTTCGGACTTTTTGGTGTCATATGAAAGTTGGGATAATGAGCTTTCCATACATATAAACTTCATTACCTAAAATCAAATATTTTTCATTTGGCAGCCATTTCAAAAGTGTATAGTTCTTTTCGGGACGCCCTGTATAGACTGTAATTCTAATTCTGTCTCGTCTTGAGTTGTGTGGTCGTATTGGATTGAATCATGTATGTAAATATAGCACAACTACCTCGATATTTATTTTTTCTATTTTTAGGTATACACGTATATTCTGGGATAATTACAGTTCTGGAGTCGGTGAACCATGTTTCTTGCTATACAAATTAAGTGAATTTTTCGTTAGTTCTTTATTATGGTCAAGAAACGTATGAGTTCATGTCCGTGCGCAGACATTGCCCTGTGCATTCCTTGTTGTATGGAAAGAATGTCGATGTGGTGAGTATGGAAGAACTAGCTCCGATCATGGAGCTGTGAGTGGTTTAAGCGTTTTTAATGAGCAGTCGTTCCGCTGCTACTTTAACCAACTCGACCATTCCAACTTCGCTTTATCTGTTTTCAAAAAAGCATTATCAATTGTATGAAGAATGGATGAATTTGCTCGCTTTGTTCTGATGCTTTCACTTTACTTTTCCATGGAGAATTGTTTCTATTCTGGTATTCTTAACTGTTAGGTTTATTTGTTTTTTTTACTCTGGGGCTGGCTGTGATGGTAGGGATTAGAGGTAACTTGGGTATTGATGTTCAAAATGGGATGCATCTCCTACTTTAGTCGGGGTTCATATCTGGGGGAATTTCTTTGTTCTTTTACCTGGCTCTGTGGATGGAAGTTGTTCTGGCTTTGGTAATTATTTCTGAGTAGGTCTGGTTGTAAGATTTAGTTGCTTTACCTTCCATGCCATTTGTAGGCGCTTGAGCATACGTAAACTTTGTTCTCACATTCAATTTTTTGGATCTGATTCGCCTTTTCGGGCTTCTTCACACCATTTGTACGCTGCTGATGGCTTCCCCACCAATTGATGCATTTTTGGATTTTTCTTTTCGTTTACTTCCTTCGGAATGTGGTGTTATGTTCCCCACAACGAACACATCCGTTTTCGCTCGCATTGATTGATATGTTCCGAAAAGCTTGACATTTATAAACACCTTGGACGGGGGTATATAGGTAGAAACTTTAAAGGACTGGTAACTAGTGAAACCCTATCTATTAAGGGTAATTTTTCTTTGTTGAAGTTAAGATTTATGCTTCTTGTGGGAACATATTCTGCTTGATCTGTTTCATTCCTATCATTATTTGTTCTTCTTTTCCTTGTAATTCTTTTAGCAGCAATTAATTTTTCTTGTCGGGCATAAGTGGTCCATGTTTCGCTGCCATAGAGTAGGGTGCTGAGTACCTACACATGCCTGGTACACCTCAGTTTAGTGTTGAGGGACAGTTTGTTGTTGTACCAGATTGGACAGCTTAGAGATTATTGCAGCTGCCTTGCCAATCCGAGCATTAATCTCAGCATCAAGGGACAGGTTACTGGAGACCACAGCGCCAAGATATTTGAAGTTGTTGACAACATTCAGTACAGATTCGTTTATAATGAGATGGCAGGAGGAATTGGGTCATTTGGGGCCATGACCTCGGTTTTCTTTATGCTGATCGTCAGCCCGAACTCTCTGCATGCACGTGAAAACTGGTCCATAAGGCGCTGAAGCCCTTTACTCGTGTGACTAGCAAGGGCGGCATCATCAGCAAACAGCAACTCCCTCACAAGTATACGAGTTACTTTTGTCCTAGCCCGAAGACTGGCGAGATTGTACAGCTTGCCATCATGACGGGTGTGAATGTAGACTCCATCATCAGAAGAGTGAAAGGCATAGGACAACAGGAGGGAGAAGAAGATGCCAAATAGGGTTGGTGCCAAGACGCAGCCCTGTTTGACTCCACTCGTTGTTGGGAATGGCTTTGATGATTCCCCCATCGAAGCTTACGGTGCTCTTTGTGTCAGTATGGAAAGACTTGATTATGCTGAGTAACTTTGGAGGACAGCCAATCTTCTCCAGCAGCTTGAAGAGTCCACTGCGACTGATGAGGTAAAATGCCTTTGTCAGATCAACAAATGCAAGGTACAATGACTGACGCTGCTCTCTACATTTCTCTTGAAGCTGTCTGACAGCAAAAATCATGTCGATAGTTGATCTACCTGATCTGAAACCACATTGAGACTCTGGATATATGCGATCCGCTAATACCTGTAGTCTTGCAAGGACGACTCTGGCAAGAACCTGTCCAACAATGCTGAGAAGAGAGATGCCGCGGTAGTTGTTGCAATCACTTCTGTCTCCTTTATTCTTGAATATGGTAGTGATTTTGGCATCTCTCATGGCTTGTGGGACCTCGCCTTCACTCCAGCAAAGACACAGAAGTTCATGGAGATGTGGAAGAAGTGCTGGTTTCCCTTGTTTGATGACTTCAGGTGGGATTGCATCATTTCCAGGTGCTATACCATTCGAAAGAGCATTGATGGCATTTTCAAGTTCCACTACAGTTGGCACAGTGTCGAGCTCCTCCAGGATAGACAGGTCTGGAATTTTGTCAAGGGCCTCTTCAGAGACTGTGTTTTCTGTAGAGTATAGTTCAAGATAGTGCTCCACCCATCTCTCCATCTGTTTACTGCGATCAGTAATGGTCTCCCCAGATGATGACTTAAGGGGTGCAGTTTTCTTTGTGGTTGGACCAATAGCTTGATTGATTCCTTCATACATGGCCCTGGAATTTCCAGTTAAGGAAGCGTTTTCTACTGAGGAGCATATCTTTAGCCAAAAGTCATTTGCACATTTTCTTGCGAGTGCCTGACTCTTGCTCCTTAGCTTCCTCAAGGATTGTAAGTTCTGATGGGTAGGATCACTCTTCCATTTCAGAAGAGCTTCTCGTTTCTCTTGTGTTACACACTCCATTTCCAGAAGGTTTGCTTCATACCAGTCAATGTTTCGTCGTGTCTTCTTGCCATAGGCCTCAATGGCAGACTTATGGATTACATCACTCAGATAACACAACCTTTCCTCTGCCGTCGTCTCAGCATTTGCAGGCAGAATGTTACCGATGAGGGAGATGAGCTTTTTTATCCTGTCCGCATCAGCACTGTGGGCGGTATCGATCTTTGGAAGACCCTTTGGTTTGGCATGATGTAACCTTCCTCTTGGCTTCAGTGCAACTTTGCTGATGATGAGGGAGTGGTCAGAATCACAGTCAGCACTGTGATAACTCCTTGTGTTGTGGACAGTCTGGAGGCGACATCTTCTGGTAATGACAATTAACGTCAAGTTGATGCCATTGGTGTGACCTGGGATGCATCCACGATACTCTGTGCCTGTGTTTATTTGCGAAAAATGTATTAGTGACACACAGATTCCAAGTACAGCACAACTCAAGTAGTCTCTGTCCATTGTCATTCATTTTTCCTACTCCTTGGTGACCAATGGACATAGGCCAGACATCATGTTCGGCACCAAATCTAGCATTAAAGTCACCCAGCAAATACAGATCTTCATGCTGTGGTACTTCTCTGATCAAATCGCTGAGCTTGCTATAAAACTTGTCTTTCTCATCAGGACTGGAAGTTAATGTTGGGGCATAGGCAGCCACAATATTCACAGCACCGGAGATAGAAGTCATTCGAAGACTCAATAGTCGTTCAGTACCTTTAGTAGGGGGTTCTATTGAAGAAAGTAGGGTTGTTTTTTCATTAAACCCCACTCCATGTTCTCTCCTTTCCTCTTCACTCTGATCCTCTCCAGAAAAAAAGTATAATTCTGTTCCATTAGCATTTCATCATTCCTCTTGGAGAGCAGCTATGTCTACGTTGAGCCTGGTTAGCTCAGAGTCTATGACAGCTGTTTTCCATTTGTCATCAATCTGTTGCAGATCATCAGATAAGCCTGGCATCATAGTACGTACATTCCAGCTTGCGAAGCGAAGTGCTGGAAACTTCGATATCTTCCGTTTGTTGCATGGTGCGGTAGTTTACAGGCTGCTTGTCAAGTGTAGACATCATAAGCTCTTTGCACCCAAAGAAGCAGGCAGACTGTGGCGGATCAGCACCTTACTGGCATAGGACTGCTCAGCTTGAGGCGGGCGGTAACTGATCAATGGAGCGCGATGACTCCTCCCACCGACGAAGACAACCCGGCCGTGGCGTCCTTCTCTTCTCCAAACGAGATTGGACTTATAACCCGTCACTGCTGTCTCCCGTGTTGTGCCTTTGCTTGTTACACAAAGATGGAGTGACCTCTCCATTGTGCAGAGCCTGGGCGGTTGCTATGGAAGTCTTGGGTTGCCCATGCGACAAGACTCCCCTCTCGACCTTGCTAACATCATCCAGAGGAATGCAGGAGCAGTACATCCGGTGCTAGTTTGGTTGCAGGAGTTGCCGGAGAGACTGACGAACATACCAATCTGACCGCCTATGGGGCTCCACTCTGATATTTCTGTCAGGGTTGTTTCCCTTAGCCTTATCTATTCCTGTAGTTACCCACAAGGCAGCGGGGCTATTACCTATAGCTGGGGGTTCCTAGATGCATGATCAGCCTGTGACCATGCTTTGACAGGTATTTTATTTCGTCCTGCTGGATGTAGGCATCCTCCCCACTCGAAAGTGAGGTGAACCGGTTGAGTCGCCGGTCACCCGACCATGAGCTGGCAGTATTGGACTACATGTTTACCAATAGCAATAACATTGGCCAGACAACAATAAAAGATCTTACATGTACGTCATATACACTCTACCGGAGATACAGTTTAAAACTCCTATTATAACCAGCATGTACACCACACGATCTTGTATGAATGAGGAGATTCCCCGTCTCGTATTTTACAAACCTAAAATGGTTTGAGATTGGCTGGGTCCAATGTAACTCGTTATAATGGTAGTCGATTGTATACAATTTGTATGTTGTACACCGATACATTCTTGCATTCATGTACAGAGTATTCACCGTGGTCATGGATTGCCACAAACAGGTACATCTGTTGAGATGGTGGGCAAAAATTTATCCCATTTATTGTCAAAGATCTAAATTAAAATATTCATATTCATACTCTTATTTTGGATAACATTAAAACATATGGTCATGTTTGAGTATCTTTCTTTACATAATATAGGAATGGAAAGTACAACAAATTCATAAAATAAATCATTATCATCACGCTAGCTCTGATGTCCCACAGTCGACAACACATGCAGGAGAAAACGTCTCGTCTCCAGAGGTATGCCCAACAAATTGGACTTAATATTAGTGCAAAGAAAAACCGAAGTCATGACTCTCAATATCAATAACCCTCAAAATATACAACTAAATAACAAGGATGTTCCAATGACTGAATCATTTGTATATTTAGGAAGTACAGTAACTCATGATGGGGGAGCAGGCAAAGACATCACCAATATAGTCCGGCAGTCAGTCCATTGACTTTTGGCCTAAGTGTGCATTGGAATGTTATAGTTTTATTTTAAACTGATTTTGGCTGGTGAGACCTTCTATTTTAACAATCCACATGCTGGACCTCTGTCAGCATTGAGCAATTTAAGATATACGCGAAAATCCAAAATGGCCGCCGGCGGCCATCTTGGATTTTCTATTTCCTTACTTTAACATACCTAAAATATTCAAAATCTGGAATATAGGGGTTTTAGGGGGTGGAGAATCCAAATCTGAGGTTATTTTGAGGATACAAGCATGTTCTGGTGGCGAAATATAACAAAAGTGGCCATTTTCCAAGATGGCCCCAATAGAAAATGCAGTATAATTGACTATATACACGTGTATACCTTATGAATCATTCTAATTCCCCATTTTTAATTTTGATAAGTTGGGAGAATGGGCATAGATCTAGACCTAATCAAAAGAATTCATAGTTCACTAAATAAAATAATATCAGGATTAAGTGCAAACTTTAAGATACATTATGTTGCTGATAGAGATGTATATAGGCTTATTAATCATCTTCAATGTATCCTTCTGATGTTTTTGTACTACCCTTTGTTTTGAAAGTAATCTGTTTGGGATGATGCAATATAATAATGTAATGGCAGCTTAAGATTGCCTACATAGTACATTAACCTGTGAGGAGGGGAGGAAATATTCCACTCCCTAATAGCTGGGAAGCCGCATCAAACTTGTGCCCTAGAGAAGCAGCATAAAATTACTCCGTATTACAAGCTTTTGGAGGGGAAATCCAAAAACTAACAGGTTTATGAAACCATATTTGGGACTCTATTTCAAGAATGTTCCGGCAAGATTCAAAAACTATACTCCTAAATAAATATAATTCAGGGAAATTTCCCCCGAAAATAATGCTAAAGACCACAATTTCAATGATTTTTAGTGTTTCCCCCCGAGCTTAGCCCCTTATAAATAAATGAATTTTCCGGATATGTAGGGAATGGGCATACAAGTCATGTATGGTTGACCGCCTGATTGGAGAGAGGTTAACATAACTGTTCTTTAATTCTTCGGATGTGCCTTTTTCATTGCATAAACTGCTGTAAAAATCTTTTCAAGCGCTTAATTGATTCTTACTTATTGTAGCAGATTCACTCTTTAATATTACCTTTACCTATAGGCCTATGACAGTTGAAACAAGCTGATAATATGATACTGAAAAACTAATTCAATCAAGTCGATGATTTTCTTCATTTGAAGAAAAAACAAGCATGAAGATAATCACTTGTATCAATAAGTTTATTGAATTATCAAATTTCTGTGCAGGCTAGATTTTCATAATTACAACAGTTTGCATGCAAAGGATCTGGGAGGTATTTTTCTGGAAAATGCATTGCAGCTCATTAGTTTGAGGATAGTAGAGAACTTTTTTATGTTCCTTCGTGTATCCGTAATCCGTTGGTCTTGGAAATTAGATCCCTCAAATATTCTTTCAACTCGTCATGTCACATCTCAAGGAAAGCGTTTGGAAGAGTCCTTCGGAATTTCTGGCAAGGTGAGCATTGAGCATGTAAGCGCCATAATCCAGGCTCTGTTATGGTATCTGGAGCAATATGTCTATGGAGAGTACCTTCATGATGTATGGAATTGGCAAGAGCGACATCATCAAAACCATGCTCAAACCTGAAACCATGAAGTCATGGACCCTCAGCTTGCATGTACTTGGAAATCTGCTTCAAGACCTATTTGTCAATCAGGAAAATAATCTCATATATCTGCAGACAAGACCAACAGAAAAGGTATCGGAGGTAAATTTCTGGCCTGTTTCTAGAAACCGTCATACGTCTAAGTTCATCATAAAAAACACAATATCATTTCATTGGCAACACATGTCAACCATGGTTTGTCTAAGAACTTGACCCTTTGAGTCACAAGATCATCCCAAAGTATAGTCAATGTTAGGAATGGCCGTATTGATCCAGAGTGAGTTTATGCTGTCTCAGAAATAGAATGAAGCAGATATGAGAAGAATTTGAATACAAATCTATCAGAAGGTTTCTGTGCTCCTATATCAAAAGGAGTGGTAGTGATGAGAAATGGGGTAGAAAAGGCCGTCAGCTTATTGTCCAGCTAGCAAGCCATCAAACTGGCAACCGATGAGGGAAGTTTCACGCATAAATCGCAATGACAGTATATCCTTTGCTTCATATAAACCACGAGCAAGGTCTTTTCATCATTTTTAGTGATGGAGTCACCAGTTGCCTAAAGTCAACAATCAAAAGAACAGGACATCATTGACATATACCTGACACAGTCGACAAGCTGAAAGACATCATTTTCCTTGATGCTAACCAGGTCATGCACTGACTGGCTGGGACACAGTTGGTATGTTTAAGCATTGGAAAGGGAACTCTGTGGAAGCTCATGAGAAACAATCCTGGGATGCAGGTTCATGGTCAGTAGGATATATTGGAGCTTGCTATGGCAACCCCATAATACATGTACAATCATGTCAATGGCAGAGGCACGTTGGATATAAGGTGATCGAAAGGAGTATAACCAGGGGTACATTCCCACCATGGCAATGAACCTTCACTGACTGCAAACTGGATCTGGATGAATGCACTGAACCCAGTCCTAATTTCCCAGACCCAAAGATTTCGATTATGAATGCATATTATGGTACAGAATGCAAAATCTCTACTACATTAGTGCATATTACAGTCTCAGCAGAAGTACATGTACATGTAGCTCGTCCAAGCATCCTCAAGCTAATATGCTGCCCAAGTATCTACAATGTAGAGACATGCCGTTACCCTTACAAAAATTTCCTGTGGTAATCGCTGTGGTAATGTCCTGTGGTAATCATGTGGTAATTACCAGACATTTTACCACACGATCCTGTGGTAAATTGGGACATTTTTACCACACGAATCCTTGTGGTAAAATTGGGACTTTACCACATAAATACCACACGAATCCTGTGGTAAAATTGGGACATTTACCACATTAATTACCACACGAATCCTGTGGTAAAATTGGGCATTTACCACATGAATTACCACACGAACTCGTGGTAAATTGGGACATTACCACATGGATACCACACGAATCCTGTGGTAAATGGGACATTACCACATGGATTTCCACACGAATCCTGTGTTAAATTGGGACATTTTACCACATGAATTACCACACGAATCCTTGGTAAATTGGTATTTACCACATGAATACCACACGAATCCTGTGGTAAAATTGGGACATTACCACATGAATATACCACACAAGATCCTGTGGTAAAATTGGACATTACACAATAAATTACCCTAACGAATCCTGTGGTAAAATTGCGACATTAACCCAACAAATTCTGTGTGAAAAAAATATTACCACCACCACTTACCCACAAGTTGCCACAGATTACCAACCGTACCACAGTTACCAACACGCTTACACCGGAGTTACCAGACTGGCGTTACCACGGATACCAACCCGTTACACAGGTACACACGCGCTACACAGGATACAAATACGCCGTTACCACAGGATTACACCGCGTAACGATACAACACTAAGAATACCACACCTGATTTATACCAATATTTTGCAAAAACATGTTTTTCACAGTTAGTTATTCTATATTTCTTGATAATAATGCAAATTTCATAATTATGCTCTTGATGTTACTCTGGTTTAGGAAATACATTTCTCTAAAAGAAAATACATCTAATATGCAGTGAATTACTGTTTTATTAAGGTAAAGTTCACAAAATACTGATTTGTGCATACCAAAATCATTTTAATGCAAATGAGCTAATTACCATAATACCAAGGAAAATACCACTGGAAAACCTCACGACTTCTACACTTCAGCAGGAAACTAACACTTGGTGTAAAATCCACTTTGACTAATGCCATTTGTCATAATCCCTCTTGGTTGTTTGTCTACAATCAGTTGTCACTTTACCATTTGGTCTAATTAATTCCCATTTCGTCTATATCCTCCTGTCGCTAGTTAGGCCTAAAGAGAATCCTTAACCACAAGGAAACTACACCAAAATATTGTTAAGAACTAATGTCACACTCATGCACATACATCCGCACACACCACGCACACGCACACACACACACACACACATACACAAATTATATTAATATTGAGTGGTATATGATCCTGTGGTAACAAGTGTGTGTATATTCCTGTGGTATTACCACACGACTTATGGTAATATTACCACAATATTGGTCCCTGGTGGTATGACTACGCCTTCTTACACACCACCAACACACACACACACCTACACATATTGCGGTATATTCCTGTTATACATTCATGTGGTATCAGTATGTGGTAGGTACTGTGTGGTACTAATGTGTGATACTGACGTGTATGTTCTGCTCTGGTATTTTTGTTGATTAACACATGAATATATATAATGTTACCACATATTTCCTGTGGTATTAGATCTTTCTGTGGTATTTTACGTGGTAATATAGGTAAGTACTACAGTCTGTGTCAAATAAAATGGTACAGTTGGAAAAAAAAAATATTATGAAAATTAATCACATTCTTAAAGTGTGTGATATTTTGATAAGCTGGAAAATCAGGCTTTCTTCTGCAATTTATTCCCTCCCATTTGGTGCTGTAATCAAGAAAAAATCCCTTACAAAAATGTCCTGTGGTAATTCCTGTGGTAACTGGTTTTACCACACAAATTACCACAGGAATACCTCATACCACCAGAATAATTGTGTGGTCATAATTTACCATGTAGAGGATCCAGTGTGGTAACGAAAATTGGTGCCTGTTTGTATTCCTGTGGTACTAAATATTACCACACAAAATACCACAGGAAGATTCTCATACCACAGGAATTGTGTGGTTAATTAATCTTTAGATTCTTGTGGTAATCCTGTGGTACCCACAAATTACCACACAAAAAGATACCACAGGAATATCTCATACCACAGGAACTGTGTTGTAATATAACATAGAGTCGTGTGTAATGAAAATGGGTGTATGTTGTATTCCTGTGGTACCTAATTACACACACAAAATACCACAGGAAGATCTCATACCACAGAAAATGTGTGGTAATATAACATGAGAGTTATGCGGTTATGATATGGCTGTCTGTAATTTCCTGTGTACCCAGAGTACACACATAAGTACATGATATCTTACGGAAATGAGTTGTGGTAATAATAGAGTCGTGTGGTAATGAAAATGGGTACCTGGTGTGGTATTACCTGTGGAACGCTTAAAACAAAGGGCCCCCTTGGATTGCCGAACAAGGAAGTTTTCAGACGGAAGAAACAATTCGCTAGTATTAACTGACATCAAACTCCGCCTAATTTTAACGGGCCATAAACCTGCGGTGTACCCAGCAGGGTTCTCTTTAGGACCGCTCTTAATTTATTCATAGTATATTCAATGATTTTCAGAAATCCTCTGCGACTTATCATTTATATTATACCGCTGACGATACCTTACAGTCGTATTATTTTCTCCCATAAGAACCTAGAAAACGCTTGTTAACACAACAGACTGTTAATTTGGGTTTAACAATCAGTATTGGTACGAATGGAATTTGTTGCACAATATATTATCTTTAACACGTTGTTAATGACTCAATGGCAATTGGCTTTTCAGCAATTCCTGATAGAAATTGTTACCCTTAATAACGTAATTCTTAATGATCAATGTAATAGAGCTTGTTGACCCTACGAATTACTGGGTCCTTGAAATTGATACCCAGGCTTTCTTGGAAAGGCCAGGCACATTATCACATATATGTAAAATCATTAGCCAAGAAATGTAGGGTCGTACATGATAAATTTGGAATTCCTTCCTCCCCGCTCCAATATTTTTATTAAAATATTTATACAACACACTTATTCCTTCCTTACTTAAATTATGGCCTTTAGCTTGGGACTCGTCTGCAACGTAATTTAGAGAAGGTTATTAATCAATCACTCTGGCAAAAAAGAGCAATTGAGAATTATAGGTGATCAGCAAAAGACTAGCTCCACTCAAGACGCATTTGTTCTTCCTAATAAAGTGTTAAAAATAGAAGATTATATACAACTTTACGTTTTGCGGGCAGTTTTATAGTTTCAATTGAACAAAGGTGAGTTATCCAGCAATCGCTAAGTCGCATCTGTTTTCTAAAAACCAACCCATTTTCATTCTTAACCCGCACAACATTGGTCATCCTCAAATTTCATCTCCCTACTGGTACGACTATTCTATAAAGCAAAAGACTGTTGTTTTTATAAGGGCGGACCATTACGTTTTTGGAATATCCCTGGATAGAGTACGGCTTAATAAACGCTCGGTTTTTTATTTTTAAACGTAAACTCAAAAGCTAAACACTATAGCTTCTGGTGTTTCCAGATAACCTGCTACGATCCTTCCACCTGCTAAACTTCAAATTTCTGCTATAGTCAACCTTTCTTCAATTTGACTCACATTTTCCCGTTTCTGTGATTGGCTATTTTTTGCTCATCCGAATATAATATACGGCCTATCGCCACCGTATCCTATAATTCCTGATAAACATGTTTGCTATAAGAAGGAGGATGTAATTTTGTGTGCGTGTACTCTGGTGCGCGATAACGTCACGCCGAACAATTACGATACGAAACTGTGTGATTTTTACTGCCAAAGTCCCTCTGATCTGTAAACGCTTTTTTTCCTTCTCTTTATTCTAT
Source organism: Paracentrotus lividus (assembly GCA_940671915.1). NCBI lineage: Eukaryota > Metazoa > Echinodermata > Echinoidea > Camarodonta > Echinidae > Paracentrotus > Paracentrotus lividus. The sequence continues at coordinate 39,116 of CALNVZ010002409.1, read as the reverse complement.
ATTTATCATTTTTCATACATTATCTGTTATATAATAAGGGCCGTCCTAGATGCTTTCGATCCGTTTTAATGTTGATTTCGGTGAGACGTACATATGGTATACAAAATTCGAGGCTTGTTGTCTGAGAAGGACCCGCCGCAGTGAGCAGCGTCTACGAGCTCTTCGTGTTTTGACAAGTCGTGAGTTGCAAATCCGAAAACCCGAGGATTTTTTTTTTTTTCCTTCTTCCTTCTTTCTTCCTTCTTTCTTGAGTTTTGATTTTTGACAGTCATTGACTGTCACTTCACTTATTGAAAAACCAGAAAAACAACTAAAAAATAAAGATTTTCTTTTTCCTTAAAGATAATCAGTGTAGCCTAATAGTGGCAGATACAAGATTTTCTAGAGAAGTTAGCCCTATGGGAAAACACTATTATTTTTTCAACACACCCCCCCCCCAAACACACAAAAAAAAAGAAGAATAAATTAGTTAAAAAAAAAAAAAAAAAAATAGTTCACCACCATTTTACTTTCCCAGTGGATTTTTTTTTTTGGTCACGCACATTTTTACGAACTTTCTCATAAAAAAGCCATTTATTTTATATACTATAATAATTTATTATTATTGTAATTATTCATATCAATTACAGCTCATATGATAGTAATTATCACTTTGTTTATGACTATGCGTAAATATTTTTTTAATTTTTTTCTTTTCTTTGGAGTGCAATCACCAATTTCATTTAATTATGCCTCGGCTCAATTCAATTTGATGGCTCGAACTGTTCTTCTTTACAACGTGTGATAACGAGAATAGTACATGTTTTTTTTATTCTCGTTATCACAACGTTTAAAGAAGCAGTTCGAGCCCATCAAATTGAATTTGAGCCCGCAGGCCATAATTTAATTGATTATTGATTGCACTCCAAAAGAAACAGAAAAAAATTAAAAAATATACGAGTAGATCATAACAAATGTTGATAATTACTATCATATGAGTGTAATGATATGAATAATTACAATAATAATAATTATTATTTAGTATATAAATAATGGCTTTTTTATGAGAAAGTCGTAGATTGTGGTACCAAAAAAAAAATCCATCTGGAAGTTAGAATGGTGGTGAACTATTTTTTTAATTTTTATTTTTTTTTTAAAATAATTTATTTCCTTCTTTTTTTTTTGCGGGGGGGGGGGGTGTTGAAAAAAAATAGTGGGTTCCATAGGGCTACTCCTCTAGAAAATCTTGTTATCTGCCACTTTAGGCCACACTGATTATCTTTAAATAAAAAAAAAAATCTTTATTTTTAGGTTGTTTTCTGTTTTTCATAAGTGAATGACAGTCAATGACTGAGTCAGAAATCAAACTCAAGAAATAAAAAAAAAAAAGTAGGATTTTGTTAAGAAGAAGAAGAAAAAAAAAAAAAAATGCCGTCGGTTTTTCGGATTTGACTACGACTTTCAAATGAAGAGCTCGTGACGCCTGCCTCACTGGCGCTGTCGCTCTCAGACACAAAGCTTCGGTATTTTGTGACGTACCATATGTACGCTGCTCCCGCAATCAACATTTAAGACACGATCGAAAGCATTCTAAGACGCCCCTTATTATTAACAGATAATGATGAAAATGATAAATATACAGATTAAAGAGATAGAAAAGCGCTTACAGATCAAGGAATTTGGCAGTTAAAAATCCGTACGAGTTCGTATTCGTATTTTCGGCGTGACGTTATCGCCACACCAGAGTACACGCACAACAAAAATTACCATTCCTTCTTATTGCAAATACATTTATCAGGAATTAGATTACCGGTGGCGATAGGACCTCATATTCATGAGCAAAATAGCCAATCACAGAAGAAACGGAATAAATGGTCGATTCCAATTAGAAAAAGGTGCTCATAGCCAGCAAATTGGAAGTGTAAGCGGGATTAGCAGGTAATGGAAACACCCTACCTCTTCTATAAAGCTTAAATATATTGATCTTGCCAGAACGGTCATTTCCTTATTTTGCTTTGTCTTTTGTTGCCGTTCTTGTCCTGTTTTCTGTTTGGTGTGCTGTCTTGTCCTTTTGTCTCTTAATTTTTTTGCCTTCTTATTCAACACAATTTGCGTATTCTGGGAACCTTAATAAACAAGCTTTGCTTCATTGGTTTCCATCGCAATACAGCCTCGGCTTAATAATTCATTTTGATAAGTTACATATTGGATATTGTTACAAATGTATTTTGTATTTTGACTAATATCTTGTAAGCTTAATTCTATCTTATTCACTGATTGTTTTGTTCTGTAAATTATTTTTGCTGTAATTGTGAAAATAAATAAATGAAATGAAATGAAATGAAATTACCTAAATTACAACACAAAATACAACAGGAATATCTCATATCACAGGAAATGTGGGGTAACATTTCATGGATTCGTGTGTAAATGAAAATGGGTGTCTGTGGTATTCCTGTAGTACCTATATTACCACACAAAATACCACAGGAATATCTCATACCACAGGTAAATAGTTGTTATAACAGAGTTGTGTGGTAATTAAAATGGGTGTCTGTGGTATTCCTGTGGGAAGATACCACAAATACCATGGGAAGATCTCATACCACAGGAAATGTGTGGTAATATAACACAGAGTTATGTGGTAATGATAATGGGTGTCTGTGGTATTCCTGTGGCACCCAGAGTACCACACAAAGTACCACATGAAGATCAAATACTACAGGAAATGAGTGTGGTAATATAGAGTCGTGTGGTAATGAAAATGGGTACCTGTGGTATTCCTGTACGTGGAACCTAAATTACCTAAATTACAACACAAAATACAACAGGAATATCTCATATCACAGGAAATGTGGGGTAACATTTCATGGAGTCGTGTGGAAATGAAAATGGGTGTCTGTGGTATTCCTGTAGTACCTATATTACCACACAAAATACCACAGGACGATCTCACACCACAGGTAATGTGTTGTTATAACAGAGTTGTGTGGTAATTAAAATGGGTGTCTGTGGTATTCCTGTGGTCCCTAAATTACCACACAAATACCATGGGAAGATCTCATACCACAGGAAATGTGTGGTAATATAACACAGAGTTATGTAGTAATGATAATGGGTGTCTGTGGTATTCCTGTGGCACCCAGAGTACCACACAAAGTACCACATGAATATCTAATACTACAGGAAATGAGTGTGGTAATATAGAGTCGTGTGGTAATGAAAATAGGTACCTGTGGTATTCCTGTGGAACCTAAATTACCTAAATTACAACACAAAATACAACAGGAATATCTCATATCACAGGAAATGTGGGGTAACATTTCATGGAGTCGTGTGGAAATGAAAATGGGCGTCTGTGGTATTCCTGTTGCACCTATATTACCACACAAAATACCACAGGAAGATCTCATACCACAGGTAATGTGTTGTAATAACAGAGTTGTGTGGTAATTAAAATGGATGTCTGTGGTATTCCTGTGGTACCTAAATTACCACACAAATACCACAGGAAGATCTCATACCCCAGGAAATGTGTGGTAATAACAGAGTTATGTGGTAATGATAATGGGTATCTGTGGTATTCCTGTGGTACCCAGAGTACCACACAAAGTACCACATGAATATCTAATACTACAGGAAATGAGTGTGGTAATATAGAGTCGTGTGGTAATGAAAATGGGTACCTATGGTATTCCTGTGGTACCTAAATTAAATCACAAAATACATCAGGAATATCTCATACCACAGGAATGTATGCATACATTAAAAAATATATACTTTCTAACTGTACCATTTTATTTGATACAAACTGTAGTACTTACCTACCGTATATTATCACATAAAATGCCACAGAAAGATCTCATACCACAGGAAATGTGTGGTAATATGTGGTAATTCAAATGGGTGTCTGTGGTATTCCTGTGGTACCTAAATAAGAGCACAAAATACAACAGGAATATATTTCATACCACTAGAAATATGTGGTAACATTCCATATAGTCATGTGTTAATCAACAATAATACCAGAGCAGATTGCCACACGTCAGTATCACAAAAGAGTACCACACATCACCACACTGTACCTACCACATACTGATACAACATGAATGTATAACAGGAATATACCGCAATATGTGTAGGTGTGTGTGTGTATGTGTGTATGGGTGTGTGTGTGTGTGTGTGTGTGTGTGTGTGTGAAAGGTGGTCATACCACAGGAAATATGTGGTAATATACCAGAGTCGTGTGGTATAATACCACAGGAATACCACATACTTGTTACCACAGGATAAAAATACCACTAACTATTATATAATTTGTGTATGTGTGTGTGTGTGTGTGTGCGTGTGAGTGTGTGTGTGTGTTTATGTGGATATATGAGCATGAGTGTGACCGTAGTTCTTAAACAATATTTTGGTTTAGTTTCCCGTGTGGTTAGGCCTACTGGCTTTCCAGGTAGGGACATTAGACCAAATGGGAATTAATTAGACCAAATGGTAATTTGACCAACTGATTGTAGACAAACAACCAAGAGGGATTAGACCAAATGGGCATTAGTCAAAGTGGATTTACACCAAGTGCAAGTTTCCTGCTGAAGTGTAGAAGTCGTGAGGTATTCCAGTGGTATTTTCCTGTGGTATTATGGTAATTAGCTCATTTGCATAAAATGATTTGGTATGCACAAATCAGTATTTTTTTAAGTTTACCTTAATTAACAGTAATTCAATGCATATTGATGTATTTTCTTTTCGGGAAATTTATTTCCTAAACACAGAGTAACATCGAGAGCGATAATTATGAATTTTGCATATCATCAGAAAATAGAAATAACTAACTGTGACCCAAATTTGCAAAATATTGGTAATATATCAGCGTGTGGTATTCTTTGTGGTGCGGCATTCCTGTGATAACGGCGTGTGTATTCCTGTGGGCTAACGGCGTGCGGTATTCCTGTGTAACGGCGTGTGGTAATCCTGTGGTAACGGCGTGTGTATCCTGTGGTACGGCGTGTGGTAATCCTGTGTAACAGGGTGGTAACGTGTGTGGTAATCCTGGTAACTTGTGTGGTAATTGGGTGTGTGGTAATGAATTTTTTTACCAACAGACGAATTTGTGTGGTAATGTCCAATTTACCACAGGATTCGTGTGTAATTCATGTGGTAATGTCCCAAATTTACCAAGGATTCGTGTGTATTCAGGTGTAAATGTCCCAATTTTACCACAGGATTCGGTGGTAATCCATGTGGTAATGTCCCAAAATACCACAGGATTCGTTGTGGTAATTCGTCGTGGAATTGTCCCAATTTACCACAGGATTCGTGTGGTAATTCGTGTGGTAAATATCCCAATTTACCACAGGATCGTGTGGAATTCGTGGTGGTAATGTCCCAATTTTACCACAGGATTCGTGTGGTAAATGTCCCAATTTACCACAGGATTCGTGTGGTAATCCATGTGTTATGTCCCAATTTACCACAGGATTCGTGTGGTAAAAATGTCCCAATTTTACCACAGGATTCGTGTGGAACTTCATGTGGTAAATGTCCCAATTTTACCACAGGATTCGTGTGGTAAAAATTCCAATTTTACACAAGGATTCGCGTGTAAAATGTCCTGTGGTAATTACCACAGGATTACCACAGACATTACACAGGATTACCACAGGACATTTTTGTAAGGGATGTTCTATTGCGCATGCTTCTCTGTGGGTTCGCACATAATAGCATGAATTCAGCGCACCGAGACAAAAGATGTGTGCTATTTCGATTAGCTCATCGCCGCACAAAAATTAGGATAACTTTTGTTTACAAAAGCAATTATTACAAAACAAAATGCATCAGTGAGATCAGAATCTTTTGGCTTTAATTAAGTTGGTACCACATTCACACATTATTTGAGATGATTTGATGCCTAAATGTTTTTTTTTTTCCGGACTGTACCATTTTTTTTAATTATTATTTTTTACACAGACTGTACAGGAATACCACAGACACCCATTTTCATTTCTACACGACTCCATGCTATATAACCCCACATTTCCTGTGGTATGAGATATTTCTGTTGTATTTTGTGTTGTAATTTATGTACCACAGGTACCCATTTTCATTACCACAGGACTCTATATTACCACACTCATTTCCTGTAGTATTAGATATTCATGTGGTACTTTGTGTTGTACTCTGGGTACCACAGGAATACCACAGACTTCCATTATCATTACCACATAACTATGTGTTATATTACCACACATTTCCTGTGGTATTAGATCTTCCTATGGTATTTGTGTGGTAATTGAGGTACCACAGGAATACCACAGACACCCATTTTAATTACCATACAACTCTATATGTTATTACAACACATTACCTGTTGTATGAGATCGTCCTGTGGTATTTTGTGTGGTAATATAGGTACTATACAGGAATACCACAGACACCCATTTTCATTCCCACACGACTCCATGATATATTACCCCACATTTCCTGTGATATGAGATATTCCTGTTGAATTTTATGTTGTAATTTAGGTACCACAGGAATACCACAGGTACCCATTTTCATTACCACAGGACTCTATATTACCACACTCATTTCCTGTAGTATTAGATATTCATGTGGTACTTTGTGTGGTACTCTGGGAACCACAGGAATACCACAGACATCCATTATCATTACCACATAACTATGTGTTATATTACCACACATTTCATGTGGTATTAGATCTTCCTATGGTATTTGTGTGGTAATTGAGGTAGGTACATAGGTACTAGGTACTATACAGGAATACCATAGACACCCATTTTCATTCCCACACGACTCCATAATATATTACCCCACATTTCCTGTGATTATGATATATTCCTGTTGTATTTTGTGTTGTAATTTAGGTACCACAGGAATACCACAGGTACCCATTTTCATTACCACACGATTCTATGCTATAGGGGAGAGCGGGGTTATATGGAACATTTTTCACAAAAATGGCCGTAAAACAAAAGCGGATTTATTTCAAGAAACAATAAACAATCAAGTTGAATGTATATCTGTATGCTACAAATGTACCCCATAAAATTCTTAGACTTAGTGATGGTTCCGGAAAAAATCCATCTTCAACAAGTCCATGTCAAGTGTTCCAACTAACCCCAGACACCGGGTTAGTTGGAACAAGGTATGGGGTAAGTTGAAACATTGTGCATTATATCATATCAAATTACTTTTAAAATACATGCATCATTATTGCATGGGTTCAGCTAACTTGCTTTATTGGTTCCAATTAAAATATTAAAGATTGGTGTTCATTTCTTTTTTAAACTTCATGTTTTATTACACTTGACAGCATCCACTCAGATACAGATATTCTGAAGTCCTGTGAAGTAGCATTCTGCAATATATTTTGTTTAAACCAAAATAAAATTGTCCAATGTGCACTACTGTACATTTATAGGAATATTTCGGAACACTTCATTGAATTATACGATTTTTATTTTTTTATTCAGCTGAAACCTATTTACTTAGTACATGTTCCAACTAACCCCGTTCGAAATGTTCCAACTAACCCCAGAGGCCCATTTGACATTTGTAAGCTTACAGCACAAAAGAGGGACAACAACATGCCATATATTTAACCTTGTTTTGTAGCTTGGTATAACTGTTTGTTATAATCAAAAACTGGCCAACTTAATTTATGATCTTCTCTGAGATAATAAAACATTTGTAAAAATAACAAAATTTACTCAGAAGGTGAAAAAACAAACATTGTGTTCTAACTTCAAGAGGCTTGAAGCATGTGTGCTGTCTAAAATGTGGTGGATGGCAGTTGCTAATAGCTAGCAACAACCTGAGGGTCGATTTGCATAAATATATTTATAGACGTTCAAGAAAATTACAATGTTTCAACTAACCCCGTGTTCCAACTAACCCCACTCTCCCCTACTACCACACATTTCCTGTAGTTTTAGATATTCATGTGGTACTTTGTGTGGTACTCTGGGTACCACAGGAATACCACGTACATACCACACATTTCCTGTGGTAGGCCTATGGGATCTTCCTATGGTATTCGTGTGGTAGTTCGACAGGAATACCACAGACACCCATTTTAATTACCACACAACTCTACATGTTATTACAACACATTACCTGTTGTATTAGATCGTCCTGTGGTATTTTGTGTGGTAATATAGGTACTATACAGGAATACCACATACACCCATTTTCATTACCACATAACTCTATTTTATATTACCACACATTTTCTGTGGTATGAGATCTTCCTGTGGTATTTTGTGTGGTAATTTAGGTACCACAGGAATACAACATACACCCATTTTCATTACCACACGACTCTATGTTATATTACCACACACTTCCTGTAGTATTTTGTGTGGTAATTTGGGTACCACAGGAATACCACACGAATCTAAAGTATATTACCACACATTTCCTGTGGTATAAGATATTCCTAATATGGTATTTTGTGTGGTAATTTTGGTACCACAGGAATACCACAGGCACCAATTCTCGTTACCACACGACACTATGGTATATTACCACACATATTCCTGTGGTATGAGGTATTCCTGTGGTAATTTGTGTGGTAAAACCAGTTACCACAGGAATTACCACAGGACATTTTTGTAAGGGATCTATCTTCCACATGAGATGCCTACGCAAAATCCTGAACATTAGGTGGAAAGACAAAGTCACAAACTCAGAGGTACTCAGCAGAGCAAAATCAGTGACCATCTGCGCATTGCTTAGTGCTCGCCGCCTACGATGGCTCGGTCATGTGTGCCGAATGGAGAAAGGACCTATCCCCAAGGATCTACTGTATGGCCAACTTCAGTGTGGAACACGCCCTACTGGTCGTCTGAGATATAGGGATCACGTATGTTCCCACCGCTCGTTTCCTGGGCTCATCCATGTTGAAATGTTATAATTAGCATAACCACTGAACCGGTTCCGTGAACTTCCGTGAACTTTGCGAACTTTGCCCGCTGTAATTAGCTCCTCCCGTTCGTTAATGAGCAAGAAAACCTCTCAAAATATGTTATTTTCCGGTGTGCGCGTCTGGGTGAGCAAATACAAATGAATATTTATGAGAAGATATGAATCAAGCTCGTTTAATTAAAGTTACTTATTTCTCACAAAACTGACCCAAAGTGACATATATTTCCAACAAGAAAAAGTTTGTAAAATTTTTGAATATTTATGAATAATATTTTATTTTCCCATTTTTTTTTCCTTTCCGAATTTTTACAGCTTTACCGAGCTTTATATTTAAAAACTATGATATATTTTTTATAATTTCCATCATTTCCGGGAGATGAATATGAAAACCTGTTGATGTTAAAGCTCCTCAGAATTAGAAACAGGTAATTTTCAACGAATCTCGCAGAAACAGTGATTCCCATTACCTCTTTTCCGGCCGTTGTTGTGGGATATAATTACCCTTGATTTTCTTGTGACTTCTAACATTCAACGTTTTTCATATTCATTCTCCCCGGAATGATTTATACGCAGGAAGCTATTCTACTCTAAAAAGTTATATTATTGCTGATGATATACTGTTTATATGCAAATAGCTTGTGTAAAATAATCCTGTAAGAAGGGTTCAGAGCATATAATAATAGTAGTTTATTAAATTAGTCAGTGTATGAACAACAGTTACTTGGGAGAAACATGTTATTATTTTTGTGGACGTTATCTATTTAGTAATTTAATCTATGGAAGCTCGCACTGGTAGTACCATGGAGCTACTAAATTAAGGTAAGCCTACGGAACCATACTTATCTAACATAATTATTTGTCTTAGTTTTACAATGCAAAGTTTGACACATGTTTGTAGATTATATGTGCTACCTCTACCTGCCTGTAATTTTATATTATAATCGATCTTATGAAATAAATGCAAAGCTTTACTTTTTTTTATTCATATAAAAATATAATTAAAAAAAAACCACACAAACAAACATGCAGACAAACAAAATGGGGAAAAACCTTTTCATTCATGTGCACTTGTAAATTATTTTCGAATTAATAAGCTTTCAGAATATATATATAGCCTTTTTAGTTTTAGAACTCTTTTATGTATATCAACAAAAATACAATGTTTTCTTCCAAGTTGTTAGTTGTGTTCATACACCAAGGCCGTAATCCTGGTGAGGGGATCACATCCCCCCCCCAGCATTTTGGGGAGGGGGGATTGCCTTTTGTTACAACAATCCCCCCGCCCCCAGTTTTTCAAAAAAGAAATGAAAAAAAAAAAAATCACTAGATAATTGTGTTATTGGTTAAAATAGCGCTTCTAATACTCTTAAAGCCTCTTTTTTTACCCCCAAAACCCCATTTTTCTGCTCGGTCGCTATTGCGACTTCCATAAGTTAACAACAAGTAACCAAGTATTTAAAATGGATTGGATCCAATGTATTTGTTTGATACACGTCTGCCAAAACCCAATACCCCCTTCTCTCGTCTGGAGGACAAACCTAAGTGGAAAGGGTGTCTTATGTTGACAATCAAATAGTTGTGCTGGAGGGTTTAATTGGGGACTTGCAGGCCCACAAAATTTTTCGTAGCAAAGATTGTGGATTCGTTTCTATCGCTTGTATTTTTTTTAAACAAAGTATTGTAAAATGTATCTTCTAAATGTGATACTTAAATTATTTTCTGCTCGGCACTTCGCTCTCGCTTGATAATAAATAGGATTTATAATCTTTCAAATTTAAGTCTTAAAACAATGTGGACTCGCGCTTCTGCTCGCATTACTTTTTTTTTTTTTATTTATTAAATGAACAGAGAATCAAGGCTTATTATAGATTCTTAAGCATTACATTCAAAGACAAATTTTTCTTCGTACACCCTCCTTGCTTCGAATTACATTTCTTTTGGGTCTCTATAGTTGGCCTCTGGAAAGTGTTCCCTTTTATAGAAAAGTGCCCTTTTTTCCATCGGGACCCCACTTCAAATTCTATCGTGACGCCGCCTCTCTGTGGTGTTTTGTTCGTTTTGTTGGGCGGTTTTTTTTTCGCGCTCGGAAATTACTATAAGGACCTTTTAATGTTATAAGAATATATTCAATTTCAGCGAAAATTTTCGGCTCGCGCTTCGTGCGCTTCGCCTGATAGTAAAGTGGAACTACAATGCACAATATCTCAAAACTGACACTCAAAAATTTCGGCTTTGCGCTTGCGCTCGCATAACTTTTTTCAATTACTAAAATAAACTGGAATCAAGGCAGTCATGAGATTCTTTTAAGTATACATTCAAGACAACTTTCTTCGTATCTCCTCGACTCTCTGAATATATTTCTCTTTAGATCTATGCCTCTGATCTAAAGTCGGTCCCCCTTTTTTCAGAAGTGCACTTTTTATTTCGAGACCCCACTTTCAAATCCATTCTGCCTCTTACTTACAATTTTTGTTTTCTCGTTTTTATTTTTGTTTCCCGTTCGCAAATACTATATAGGACTTTTAATGCTAACAAACATATCCAATTTCAGCTTAAAATTTTCGGCTCGCGCTCGCGCTCGACTAGATACTAAAAAAGGAATATAATGCACAATAAACTCCAAATTTTTAGCTAAAATTTTCGGTCGCGCTTCGCGCTCGCGTTAGATTTTTTTTTCCTTCTAAATGAACAGGAATCAATGCTCCACTTGAAGCTTAGAAACATACATTCAAAGACAATTCTATGTGTTTTAGAGTTTGTGAATGAACCAAGATCGAGACAATTTGGAATTTATTCGTCTCGCCTCCCACTCTCTGACACGGATTTACGCAGTTGTCCATACATGACTATATTTAAATATAAGTCTTAACTTTAAGAAGGCTCGACCCTTAGATAAGTTGGATTTGTATGACTCCATAACAGCGCATAACTTAGTAGTTCAAGGTAATACGGAAAACGACTGTTTAAAATTTGTTGAAAATTACCTGTTTTTCTAGAGCTCTCTAACGACCAACGTTTCATGTTCATCTCCCGACAATGATGGAAATTATTTATTCAAAAAAATATGATCATCAGTACTTATAAATAAATGTCGGTAAGCTGTAAAAATTCAAAAAAAGAAAAAAAGATGAGAAATAAAGATATTATTCGATTAAATATTACGAAAATTTACAAACTTTTCGTTGTTGTAGATATAACTTTGGCGTCGGTGTTTGTGAGAGATAAAGTAACCTAATTTGAACGAGCTTGAATTCATATCTTCTTATAAAATATCCATTCTATTTGCGCAGCCCGGGTGCGCACACTGGGAAAAATATATATGATTGAGAGGTTTCCTATGCTCATTAACCGAACGAGGAGGCAGCTAATTACAGCGGGCAATGTCACAGAAGTTCAGGGAACTTGTTGATATGGTTAAGAAAGAAGATATTTGGGTACAAAATTAAGGTAGTATGGTAACCTAGGTGCGTATCCAGGATTTGTTGGACGCCGCGTGGGGCCCGACGTGATTTGTGGCGCCCCGCTGTTATTGAGCGAAAAGGCGGCGGACGAGAAATGTTTGCTATATGACAGTTTTTAAAAACTTTGCTCTTTCTATATGAGAGAAGCATTTTAGAGACCCTCGTTCTGTTTATTTAGTTTTTTTGTTTGACCCCTTAGTTTCTGTGGTAAGATTCGGCACGCTCCCGTAAGTTTAGATAAAGTTGGAACGCCTAGAGTTAAAAGTTGAAATTTGGCGCCCCTACATTTGAACTCAAATCATGAAGTCCATAAGAAGGCGTCTCCCATAAGTTTCAGAATCATTTTGGCGCCCCTACATTTGAGCTAAATTTTGGGCCGCCAATGTTTAGGTCGAGTTTGGCTCCCCTTTAGGTTTCATTCGATTTGGGACCCTTAAATTCAAGGGTCGATTTAACGCCTCCTGAAGTTTAAGGTCGATCTTCTTGAGAATCTGAAGGCCCGGTTTGGAGCCCGCTCCTACATATGAGGTCGGTTGGCGTCCGCAGCGTTTAAGCCAATAAGTCTCAGAATCCCCTAAGTTTGTTCAGACCCCCTAAATTCATAGTCGATTCCAGTGCCCCCTAAGTTTAAGGTCGATTTGGCCGCCTTTTTTTGTTTAAATTCTATTTGGCCGGACCCTAATTCAAGGTACGAACTAACTCCCCTAGTTTAAGGTGCGATCTGGCACCCCTTCAAAATTTAAGGTCGGTTGGCGCCCCTGGTTTAAGTTCGATTTGGCGCCCCAACCTATGCTACAAGTCAATTTGACGCCCTGTATGTTAAGCTTATATGGCGCCCCTACATTTAAAGCTAATTTGTCCCCCCCCCCGTAGTTAATGTCGATTTGGCGCCCCTAAATTTAAGGTCGATTTACGTCCCCTAGTTTAAGGTCAGTTTGAGGCCCCTATGTTAAAGCTCAATCTGGCGCCCCACCGTTTAAGCTCAATTTGGCGCCCCTGTAGTTTAATGTCGATTTGACTTACTTACTGACTTAAGGGCATAGGACGGTGTGTCCCTTTGCTCTCCTATGAGTCACCCTCTTCCATGCAACCCTGTCTCTAGCCAAGTTCTCAGTAGCCTCCAGGGATAGTCCAACATCATTTTTGGTCTGGTCTTTCCATCTAAGAGGAGGGCGTCCAGGTGGCCGAGGAGCAGCAAAATCATTCCCGTAGGCCAGAAGTGGAAGGCGATTATTGGGCATTCTCATGATATGCCCAAACCAAGTCAAACGTCTCTTCACAATTTCCTCATTTATTGACTTGGTGATGTTCAATGACTGACGAATGTGTTCATTTCGTATTCTGTCTATGAGATGAACTCCTGCAATTGTTCGAAGGCACCTCATTTCAAACGACTGTAGTTTAGTTTGGTCAGTTTTCTTCAGTGTCCAATTTTCTGCTCCATATGTAGCTATCGGCAGGATGAGGGCTTTGTAAATCCTTACTTTGAGGGATCTTGGGATGTCTTGATTTGACCATATAGTTGTTTTTAGTCGACCAAAAGACCAAGCGGCTAGAGTGATCCGCCTCTTGACATCATGAGATACAGAAGGGACGGTACTTCCAAGGAACACAAATTTGTCTGCTTTTTTTGATGTTTTCGCCATCAAGATTGATGTTTTGTTCATCATTAGACATGACGCTGCATTTTTTAACATTAATTTTCATGCCCCACTTCTTGCAGGCTGTTTGTCGATTTAGCGCCCCTAAATTTAAACTCGACTTTACGTCCCTAAGTTTAAGGTCAGTTTGGTGCCCCTATGTTTAAGCTCAATCTGGCGCCCTACGTTTAAGCTCAATTGGCGCCCCGTTAGTTTTAATATCGACTAGTGCCCCTAAATATAAGGTGCAACTTGACGCCCCTAAGGTTCAAGGTCAATTTGACGCCCCTATTGTTTAAGCTTAATTTGGCGCGCCCCGTAGTTTAAGTGTCGATTTGGCGCCCCCTAAAATTAAAGTCGATTTTGGCGTCCCTAAGTTTAAGGTCAGTTTGGCGCCCCTATGTTTAAGCTCAATCTGGTGCCCCTACGTTTAAGCTTAATTTGGCCGCCCGTAGTTTAATGTCGATTTGGCGCCCCCTAAAATTAAAGTCGATTTTGCGTCCCTAAGTTTAAGGTCAGTTTGCGCCCCTATGTTTAAGGCTCAATCTTGCGCCCCTACGTTTAACATGTTTAAGCTCAATTTAGTGCCCCTGTAGGTTAATGTCGATTTGAGCCCCCTACATTTAAGGTCGACTTGACGCCCCTAAGTTTAAGGTAAATTTGACGCCCCTATGTTAAGATGGATATGTCCATGGTTAAGCTTAATAGCGCCCCTACTTTAAGCTTAATTTGACGTCCCCGTAGCTCAATGTCGATTTGGTGCCCCCTAAATTTAGGTCGATTTTACGTCCCTAAGTTTAAGGTCAGTTTGGCGCCCTACGTTTAAGCTCAATTGTCGCCCATGTAGTTTAATGTCGATTTAGCGCCCCCTAAATTTAAGGCGACTTGACGCCCCTATAGTTTAAGGTCAATTGACGCCCTATGTTTAAGCTTAATATGGCGCCCCTAACTTAAGGTCGACTTGACGCCCCTAAGTTCAAGGTCAATTTGACGCCGCTATGTTTAAGCTTAATTTGGCGCTCCGTAGTTTAATGTCGATTTGGCGCCCCCTAAAATTAAAGTCGATTTTGCGTCCCTAAGTTTAAGGTCAGTTTGGCGCCCTATGTTTAAGCTCAATCTTGCGCCCCTACGTTTAACATGTTTAAGCTCAATTTAGTGCCCCTGTAGGTTAATGTCGATTTTGGCGCCCCTACATTTAAGTCGACTTGACGCCCCTAAGTTTAAGTAAATTTGACGCCCCTATGTTTAAGCATGGACTAGTGTCCATGGTTTAAGCTTAATATGGCGCCCCTACCTTTAAGCTTAATTTGACGTCCCCGTAGCTCAAATGTCGATTTGGTGCCCCCTAAATTTAAGGTCGATTTTACGTCCCTAAGTTTAAGGTCAGTTTGGCGCCCCTACGTTTAAGCTCAATTGTGCGGCCCAGTAGTTTAATGTCGATTTAGCGCCCCCTAATTTAAGGTCGACTTGACGCCCCTAAGTTTAGAGGTCAAGTTTGACGCCCTATGTTTAAGCTAATATGGCGCCGCCTACCTTTAAGCTCAATTGGCGCCCCTGTTGTTTAATGGTCGATTTAGCGCCCCCTAAATTTAGGTCGACTTGACGCCCCTAAGTTTAGAGGTCAATTTGACGCCCCTATATGTTTAAGCTTAATATGGCGCCCCTACCTTTAAGCTCAATTTTGCGCCCCTGTTTGTTAATGTCGATTTAGCGCCCCTAAATTTAAGGTCGATTGACGCCCCTATGTTTAAGCTTAATATGGCGCCCCCTAAACTTAAGGTCGACTTGATCCCCTAAGTTAAGATCAATTTGACGCCCCTATGTTTAAGCTTAATATGGTGCCCTACCTTTAAGAGCTCAATTTGCGCGCCTTACCCGGGGTGCCCGGGCCCGTAAAGCCCCCCCCCCCCCCCCCCCCCGATACGCAGAAATACACGCATGTGTAATAATAGATCAGCGCCATCACCTGACCATATTAGAGTTTGAGGATACATAGTCCCATATATTTATGTTTTTGTAGATAATTAAAAGCGTCATCTCAAATTTGAAATATTTTTTTAATAAATGAATCACTCATATTCATTTTACCAAAATTCACAATATCAAGATAGATATGCTACAAAACAAGATAAAAGAAACAAAATAAACACTGAAAATTCGGAAAGAAGATAAAATTGGGTTTAAAATTAATATGTAATCTTCCCTCAAGTGCCTTAATTAGCAAATTAGTTTTTAAATACCAATCGGGTTTGATTGTCTAAATTGTTAATTCAAAAGGTAGATTCACGGGGAACCATGACCAAATGCGTAAGTAAAACATTTTAAATCTCATTAGATATCTTATTGAAGATTTTGAAAAAATTATGTCAGCCTGGGAGACAGACAAAGCGAGAAAAATAACTGCCGCCCTCACGTGACAATATTAGCTGCCCTCTTGCGTCGATGCCTATAAATATGTCAATATGGCGCCTTCCACGAAGCGGCAATTGGTTGCGTACATTAGGAACATACGTGGGATGCATGCAAGAGAGATCTCTCCTCTGCACATATAGACTTAGACACGTGGGAGGACAAAGCATCTGACCGATCTTCGGGAAGAGAGCTGTGAAAACAGGAATAGCTAGAGCAGAGGAAGATCGACAGGGGCCGCGGAGCCGCGGGGGCTAGGGGGGCTGCAGCCCCTCCACTTTTTTCAGCAAACGTGTACAAAAACGCAAAAATGACCATAGCTTTGAAGTTTTCAGCGTGTTCAGCCCCTCCACTTTCGGCACAGCCCCTCCACTTTCAAAAACGCTCCGCGCGCGCGGCCCCTGATCGAAAGAGGCATAGGGAGTCAGTAAGACAGAAGCGTAAGACTCCAACAACTCAAATTGACTCAGTTTTTGTCCGTGGAAACTGTAAAAAGGACTGTCACTCACGTATAGGACTTCACAGTCACCACAGAAAAAAAGTGCAGACCATCGTCTCTCGAGACGGAAGGAGGCCGATGATGATGACTAATTCAGTTAAAACAAATACTTATTGCACACGGTATAAGATATCACTTGCGTAGAGCGGGATGCACTTTCTTTTGATAGAGGGGGTAGACCACAACCCCCCCCCCCCCCTCCCCAACTAACAAAACAAAATGATTCGTGTCTACGTACGCCCGTGTGAGATATCATGAGGAGAGCTAGATAGAGAGCTAGCATTCGTCAATGAATTTCTCATAAATCTGGCTACATATATCCGGACGTAGAGGGCTCAAGAAAGAGTGGATTTGACGCAAAAGACTGCAAAAAAAGAAGAAAAGAATTGGTGAAATTTACGTCAATGCAAGCCACGAACCAGTGTATCTTGGAAGCTGTAACTGTTTCAAACAACTCTGTTCATCATATAAAAGGTATTTTGTTATTTTCTTGCACCATCGTACTGAACAAATACGAATAAACTAGGTTTGCTGAATGTAATGTACAGTCCCGAATATTGAATATCCTGTAATGCTGTATGATATCTCATCTGTGCCTGGTGTGGGGCACAGATGAGATACCTCTCTCTCTCTCTTGGCTGATCCCTCCGCTTTTTTGGAGATTCCTGTAGTTCCAGAAATTGAATATAAATCCTGTGGGTTAAGATATCTGTATTGTAGCAGTTCGGTAGGCATCAATTTTATGCAGAAAGAAGAGGGATAGTAGGGATCGCAGCCGCTTCGCGTTTATGACATCTTCCTATCTATCGCTAGTATGGCCAGCAACTCCAAATTTGAAATTCGCGGGTCGTACAGTAACGCGCGAGGCGCGCTCATGTCCACAAAACCCCTTTCCAATTCAATTGTTTTTCTGTGTATTTTAATATTTTGAAAAAAAATGAATGATGAAGAAAGGTTCTAACATACCCTCCAACTATGCTGATCACATTTCCTTCCTTGTTTGATGACTCATCTAATCTCTAAATCAGTCAAATCGGGTGATGAAATAATCAATTCATAGTCACGTTTTGCCTCTAGCTGCCCGTTATATACAGTGAACTCTATATATAGGTCACATACACACATTACTACGAGGTCGATACGTAGTATCGACCTCGTTAACCAAGTCCTTCGAGAAAAGTATAATTTTTTTTTATCACTTTTAAGTCCTGTAAATAAAGAGCAAATGTAATTGTATATATATGTTTTTACGCTGGAAAACTTTCAGGAATACTGATTTGTATAAGATTTGGTTACGGCATTAAACAATTTTTGCCTTTGTCTTGCTTTGTGGGAATATATGTTCCAGTAATATGAAGGGCTTTGCAGTATTGATTTGAATCTTATATTTGTCCTATGTCATTGAATTATATGGTATTCGGTGGAATTAATAACTATAAAATTTGTGTAAATATAGTGTTCGAGTTTATTTTACACATGTTTTTATTCAGGCTTTCCGGCTTTTTTATTTTTTTATTTTTTATTAAATGAAAGAACCATTTTTTAACTTGCAATTGGAATTGAATATGAATACGAAATAAGTTCTATTGATCTCTTTTCTCAAAGTAGGGCATATACATTTAATAACATATATGTGAATATTTATGAGTTTCTTAATGTTTAAGTTTCCAGAAGATATTTTAAGTTTATTGTAACCTATGATCGAATGTTAAAGGAAAAATTAACAAAAATTATTTCATCATATTTCTATGCTTTCAATAAATGTAATTATACAGATGAATGTTTTGTAGATAAACTATCTTGTACTGTTCTGCATTTATTTTTAATGTCTAATAATTATTTTTAAATATAAAAACAATGATATGGTAGCTATAAGGGTTGTTACATCTAGTTCTGGAACTTAAAATGAGGTCAGATTGAAAAAAAAGAAATAGAGAAGAACAAGAGAAAAACAAACAATCACAAGAATTATACTCAAAAGATTATTTGGAAAAGTGGGAGGGCAATGAGAGAGAGAGAGAAAAAGAACAATGTCCGAAGACCTATTTAAAAAAAAAATTAACAAAAAAAAAAGATAAAAAAAAAGGGGTTGTGTCAGGATTATGAACTTGATATAAAAAAGAAATATAATTTAGTTAGATTACATGTAAAAAATGAAAAGAACTGAAAAAAATATGGCAATGAGAGAAGATATTTAAAGTCAAGGGGAACAAAAAAAATGTCGGGGAAAAAAATAAAGAGATGTGATAAATGAATAAAATAAAATAAATATATAACTATAAGGAAAAATTGGGAAAACATATATTTTTTTACTAGAAGTCACCATATGCCAGTGCCTATAAAAACGAAAGAAGAAGAAGCTAACTACTAGCATGCATTGCTTTGTTCGTGACCACGCAACCGCCCAGAGATGTGATGAATAGAGAGTGGGAAGGGCCCGCAGTGGCGAAGTCAGCGGATTATTCTCAGGTATTTTGTTAAAATCATGCATAAATTTAACATACATTAACAAAGACCAAATGGCAACTAAAGTCAAATCGATGACTTTTTGATATCGGAACATTGCTTTGCGTTTGGTCTTTGAGGTAAAATGAGACACATTTGCAAACTTGCCAAATAGTAATTTCGTGAAGAAAAAAACCTCGCGAATCCATTTATCCATGGGAATGGAACGGCGCGGGATATTATGGATGATTAGATGAATCGGAAGAATTTACAGATCATTTGACAAAGAATGCTGTTCGATATCGTTTGATCTTCTCATGGCACGAATTTGAGTTGGCAAAGCATCTAATTTTTGAAAAATTATGTTTTTTCCGATCATTTGCAAGTGCGTGAGGATGAAAATTAAACCGGAAGTCAAATCTTGCGCAATGACGATAATTTCTACGATGGCGGCAGTTCAACAGGTAAAGAGGTGACGGGATTGTCTCCGTAAAATGTAAGATTATACAATTAAAAGTAGTGAATCAAAGTTCCAGGTAAAATATATCAATTTGTACAGTTTCGGAACATGTAGACCTATTTTTCATTTGAAAATGATTTGATCTTCCAAGAAAAAGGGGAAATAAGTGCCGTGAATTTACACGTGGATAGTAGCCTGCCAATTGAGTTTTGAAAAAAAATATTAAATTAAACATAAAATATGCACTGCATAGCTTAACACTTCCAAATTGTACTCACCAATTTGGATAAAAAGAATGATAGGAAGCCACGCACAAAATCCGATTTAAATGAGGTCCTCACCTGTAAGCTAAATTCAAGGTTGTCCATTCCCCGGGGCTGCATCGCAAGGTTAAGTTGGAATTAGAAAGGATGGGGGTGTGGCTTCAAAAAGTACACCTGTGAGATCGATGCATTTGACCTTTGCGAACGTACCAGCTCCGCGCCCCCATTGCGCATGTTCCAATACCAGTGTCCGGTAGTCTAGAAACTAACCGTAAAACCCCGCTCGCTGTATGGACGTGAGTAGCGCAGCTTGCCCTCGCATCGCCGCCGCTAGGCAGGCGGCGGCAGAGGGCAGGCACGTACTCGATCACCCGTTCTGTCAGCTCGATATTTTTATATATCCCTGTTGCATTTTATTTTTTTGTTGGCTTATATGACGTTCATTATTCAAATAATTTCACTCTCTCTTTTTATCTTCCTCTGCAAGCTCGAAATGTTTCATCTTGGCGGACAAGATCAGGCATCAACAACTTATCTGGTCAATGCTGCTGCGATGATGAAAAATAAGCCCAATCCATTGTCTCTCTCCCCCTCGATGATGAAAAAATAAAGCCCCCAATCCATTGTCTTCTCCCCTCGATGATGAAAAATAAAGCCGAAGTCCCATCCTCCTTCTCTATCTCTCTCTCTCTCCCACTTTCCCTCCGTCTCTCTCTCTCTCTCTCCCCCCCCCTCCCTTCTCTCTCTCTCTCTCTTTACCTAACTTATGTGAATTTAAACAATTCAATTCTATCTTTCAGGACCGTGAGATTAAACACTAGCAGAATTAGATTTATTATCCAATTATGTTTGTTTGGGTTTTACCCAATTTGCTTTAGCTACCCGACTGACATTAACTTCATATTGTCATAAAAATCAACATTTTACCTTTCGGCGTAAGAAGTTTGTTCAAAATATAAGACAAAAGATATGTTATTATTTTTTTAGTAATCTTTCCACAGTATTTTTATTCTAGTTTCTTTCTTATAATCATAAAAGAGAGAGAGAGGGGTAAAAATAACCATGAGCGGGACTCGAACCCACGCGAACAGATGTTCATTAGATCTAGGATCTAACGCCTTAACCACTCGGCCATCATGTCAGGCAACTAAAAACGGAATTACAAGTCTCGTCTTCTTTTTTTTTTAGATGGAGAACAACACCACTTCATCTTATTGGGTAATTATAACCCACCCAAAATAATCAAATAATTCAACACAAAGAACAAAACAAACTAATAGTAATAATAAATCTTAGGGCTTACCGTTTAATTTCAAATGCATGTACATGGTTCCCGTAAATTGTTGATTTGGGAGCATGAATGTAATAAATTGTAGTCCTCATGATTTAAAAAAAAAAACAAAAAAATATCCCATCAAAAGGAATATGAAGAATTATAATCTAAAAAATCTCTTAAATCAGAGATAATCTTTTAATGTTTTTATCATGTATTATGATTAGGTTCAGTGGGCTGAAAATTCCACTTGGACTCCACAGCTCCTCTGAGTAGAGGGCTTGCTTTTGAACATGGTGGGGTGTCTGCGATTTGTCTATCTTGAGGAAAAGGGGGAACGAAGATGCGTATCGATATCTCTATGAATATCGATACAATACTCATTTTCACTTTCAACCAATGAAACAGCCGCAAATGTTGATTCATGAACCACTCCCCCCCCCTCAATACAAACATGTTTCAACCTTGTACCCCGTATCGCGCCAAAAGATAATACATAATCATACATAGTCTGAATAATTCATGTCACGTATGTCTACGTGAAAGTCATCCCATTTTTTTCGAATAAAACCCATATTTTTGCCCATTTGGAAATGAAAGGTGATTATAGATGCTTATCATGAATGTTTATATTAAAATGCTAAATAACATGGACCAATTTGCAGATCGTGATGGGAGAGGTTGAACGAAATGACAAATTGTTTCATCACTCATTTTGAGTTATTCTTACTAGTAAAGATCTTCACTTTTTAAACGTAAAGAGTTGCAATACGTAACTGTTATTGTTATTACCCTCTTCTAATGGACGTTGTCCATGATATCTGGATGACTTTTTGGAAGTTCCTTAAAATTTAGTTAAGCGAACAACCTGACTTAATGAAAGAAAGAATTACATGCTTTGACTGAAATGCAAATTCATGAATAAGCACAATACATTTCTAAAGTAAATACTTCACGCGTCTTGTAATTTCACATGAAAGTTACTATTTAAAATAATGCGCGCTTAATACAGGCCTATCTTGTCATAATCTTATAACAAGCCCATTAGTCTTTCGTTTGTTCACGCCATCCACCAAAATGCCGCTTTCTTTCTCATTTGATATCCATTCTGATTTATGTTGGAAGCTTTGTTTTAATTCATAATTATTCTTATACCTCTTACATAGATGGAGATTTTTTTTGTGTATTATTTACCTTGATTTCGAAGCCCAGGCTGTATGGATTTTATGTGGGGTTTACCCTAGTTCAGAATACTCCAAATTTGTTTTTTTTTAGGTGAGTGCATCTTTTATTATATATATTTCTTAATTTCTATGACAGCAAATTAGGGAACAAATTAATTTGTGGTTTATGTTGTGGAAAATGTTGTGTGAATTGAGTTGTGTGGTTTGATTGCGAGCAAGTTTCGGCAGTCGGAAAGATAGAGAGAGCTAGAGAGAAATAATATATAATATATATTTGATGAAGGGGGGGGGGGGTAGTAGAGAGAGAGAGAGAGAGAGAGACGAGTGAGTGAGTGTGTGTGTGTGTGTGTGATATCGATGAATTATAGAGACCCTCACGGGTACAGAGAGAGAGAGAGAATGACTGTATAATGCGATAGATCTAATCTTAGAAAGATTTCAGAACATATTTGATGGCTCAACTTCCTCTTTTTTCACTCATTTATCATTAATTTGTAATAATAACAATGAACACTGATATTTAATGCCTATTCATAAAACCGGCGGATACTCGGAGTCTCTTCCCACTTCGTAAATTTCGTCTTCTTAATTCAATCAAACCTAAAGCCTAATTATAATACCAGCGATTATATTCAATCAATCAAGACATTTCTTCTTTTTTAATTTTCCTGATCAACCTTTTGTGTTTAGAAGATCATTTATTTTTTTTTTTTTTTTCAATTGACATGAAATAATTCAAACTCACGCCAGGATCATCGGTGGACATTTTCTAACGTATACTATAGGAAAGATATACCTAGCGAGCTAAAACCATTGCAAGATCTAGGATTCAGGATAGGGTGACCCATGGCCCGGTAGGGGTACCCCCCACAAATTGTATCAATTTGATCGATGAGAATTTTCAAATTATAGAGGGTGAGCGTCCCTGCGCCCCTGCCTGATCTGCCACTGCAAAATAATGCTATTAATCGTCGTTGTATCTCACCGATGACAATGATGAGCTTGTCAGAAATTGATAAAATGAACTAGATTTCAGGCTTCCACCAGAGTGGAACATAGCCTATTATTAAGCAGGGGCCGCGGAGCGATTTTGAAAGTGGAGGGGCTGAACTAAAGTGGGGGGGGGGGCTGAACAGAGCTAAAAAATCACAAATGTATGGTCATTTTTGCATTTTGGTACACGTTGGCGGAAAAATGGGGGCGGGGCTGCAGCCCCCTAGCCCCCCCCCCCGGCTCCGCGGCCCTGTTAAGAAGTGAAGTGCATATAACTCTCAAACTGTCGAGAGAAAGAGAGGGCGATCTTGAAGCCGATTCATATCATGATTGAATGATGGTCTCGACAAACACGAGAAAAAGATTGCCGCAGTGTATTTCTGTGGGAAGGTATCTCGCCATTTAATTCTCATTTTTTTTTTTTTTTTTTTTTTTTTTTTTTATATAGGTCTACCTTTGTTCATAATGGTAAATTATTGATACTGTGAAAGTGCAATATGCCTGCTACCCCACCTCCCTCTAAAGTTTATGTTCTATGCATTGGCATGTAAGCTAATCAAAATATCATCTCGGGACGTAATTCATGTCTAAAAAGCATATTTTTATTATCTTCACATTTATTAATATGGTCTATTGGGGGGGGGGGGGAGGGATTGAAGCCCCCCACATAACTCAGGACCCTATGACAAATTATTTTCAAATTATCATCTAAGTCACCACATAAACAAACAAGATGAAACGAGTTGGGCATTTTTTACACGAGAACAAGTGACAAGATCCACATACGCAATATACACGGCTCATATCCCCGTCTCTCTCTTTCTCGTCTCTCTCTGTCTCTCCTTCTGTCCTGTCTCTCTCTCTCTTCTCTATAACGAAAACAAATTCTTCTCTGTCAATTTTTAGAGTCTAACCAGTGTCTTTAGTCATTTAGTCTGGCTTTGAAGTCCTTTTTGACAATTCTTTTCCGAATTTTGATAAACAACCTCACTTGTGCGGAAATTACGTTTAAATAGCTCTGTGCACACGCATAGGCTAACCGAATTAGGGTCTACTTTAAAAGACTAGTACGTACGGGCAGCGGTTTTTTGAGGTGACCTTATATGGTGACTCATCGTCACAAGCGTAAATAAATATTCATGACCTCGCTCGCCACAAGCGATTACCTTGGCATGAGGCGCTCCTCTTTTTAATAAATATCTTATTTAGTTCTCATGCAGATGTTAAGCTTAAAATCTCAACCAACTCAAATATTCTTCATAAAATCACTGTTAACCTGTAGAAAGTTGGCCTATACAAAATATGACTTAATAAAGAATTATTAAGTTTTTAATCAATAATTCCTAACCAGTTGAGAACAATATAGCCATCTAAGACTGTATCAAATATAAGAAGTCTTGAATGAAGTTACGGCATATTTTAGGATGTCTCAGTAAGAAATGAGAATGATTTTAGTCTCAAAACTGGAGGCCCCTCTAGGCAGACCCTATTGGGAACGTGTATACGTGTGCCATATGCACCTATATACACTTACACTTTATTGCATGGTCAATTATTATTGACTTGCACCGCCAAGTAGCTATACACGGCGGACGCTCACCCCTGAAAAGCACGATTTTCTGCCTTGTTTTTAAAATCATCCAGACGTTTGTACTACTCAAAAAGTGTCCTATATTAAAAGTTTAGATCTAGTCTAACTCTATAATATGTACTACTTTTTTTAGTTTAAAAAAAATGTAAAAAAAACTGGGAAAAAAGCTCACCGCTTGCGGTAGACGTGTTCTCCGTGTGGGATCTTGCAGGAAGAGAATTTTTCTATAGAGAGCGTTAGTCCGTATATAGCGTCTTAATTTTATCACTCAAGCAATGAGCTTGATCTTTACTCGTTGGATCAGGAAATTTATTTGTTTCAAAACGGATTTGTTTGATAATTGGTCTGCAAATTATTTGCCCCCCCCCTCGGCAGTTTCAACTTTTTCTCCTCTCAATCTCATTAATCTTTCTTCTGCTTTCTTCTCCCGCCCTCTCTCTTCTCCCTTCCTGTTACATTTTTTCCCCGCCACCAATGGGCCTTCTACAGATTGGGTGAAAAAAAAAAAAACACTTTGCAGAACGTTAATGGATCTCAGGCACGTATCCAGGGTGGCAAGCTGGCACTACCCCCTTTACAAAAAAAATAAAAATAAAAAAATAAAAAAAATAAAAATTGATGACCTTTATGATGGGCAAAAAGCCGTTTTTTTTTTTTTTTTTTTTTTTTTTGCCCATCATAAATCCCCCGCCTCCCCCCAAAAAAATAGAGAAAAAAAAAGTAAAGTCAAAAACGGACCAGCTTCGATTTGTTTTATTTATGATATGGGCAAAAAAATAAACATCTAACGTTACCCCCCCCCTCCAAAAGAAAAAAAAGAAAAAAAAAAAAGAAAACATGAAGAAAAAAGGGGGCAATATATGACAGGTGTAAAAAAATGGGGTGTACCAGAAGTGTAGAATTCAAATTTTGCACGCCCACCCCCCTTTGTTGTAATACTCGATCCGCCATTGTATCTTTTGTAAAGATCAGTACGGGTTGGGACTGGTGGACTACCTAGCACTGAATAAATTCATTCAGATAAAAAATCTTCTTGGGCCTGGAAGAAATCTAGTCCCGTTATGAGGTCAATTGAGTTCCGCGGGTCAATCTTGTTTACAATTTGTAAACAAACATCGTCAATTAACACGATAGTCAATCACAAAATATTATCGTAGTATTCTAATGCTTTATTGAATGAGTTCTGTCCTCTATTATTCAAGTTCTTTAGCTGCATGCCCTCAACGTCGCTCAACGTATATTTAGCTGGTGCGTGCAATTCTGATCTCATTCAAATCACAAACCACGACAACAACAA
>CALNVZ010002409.1:0-12648 GCA_940671915.1 Paracentrotus lividus | reverse complement strand
TTATTTACAAATGCTATGTACATGGCTTCCCCGTAAACTGTTTTTGGGAGCATGAATGTAAAATTGTCAGTCCTCATGATTTAAAAAAAAACAAAAAATTATCCATCAAAATGAATATGAAGAATTTATAATCTAAAAAATCTCTTAAAATCAAATAACTTTTATGTTTTATCATGTATTATGATATAGTTCAGTGGGCTGAAATTCCACTTGACTCCACACTCCTCCTGAGTAGAGGGCTTGCTTTTGAACATGGTGGGTCGTGCTCGACGATTGTCTATCTGAGGAAAAGGGGGAACGAAGATGCGTTATCGCATATCTCCTAATGGAAATATCCGATACCAAACCTCATTTCACTTTCAACCCATGAAACAGCCCGCAAAGTTGATTCATAACCACTCCCCCCCCCAATACAACACATGTTTCAACCTCTGTACCCCGTATGCCGCCAAATAAATAATCATCCATACACATACATACGTCAATTAATCTCACATCACGTATCCTACGTGACAAGTCATCCACTATTTTTCGAAATAAAACACTCATATTTTGCTCCATTTTGAAATGAAAGTGATTATAGATGCTCTATCTGAATGTTTTATATTAAAATGCTAATAACATCGGACCACCCAATTTGCATTAGAAGCCGATGCAGGTTGACAATGACAATTGTTTCCAACTCATTTTGAGTTATTTCTTACACCTAGTTACAAGATCTTCACTTTTTAAAACGTAAAGAGTTCGTAACTGTTACTTGTTATTACCTTCCATGGACGTGCCATTTATATCTGGATGACTCTTTTTGGAAGTTTCCTTAAATATTTATTGTTAATGCGAACCAACCTGACTAATCGAAAGAGAAAGAATTCACAGTGCTTTGACTGAAATGCAACAATTCATTACTAAGCACATACATTCTCTAAAGTACAATACTTCACGCGTCTGTAATTTCAATGAAAGTTACTATTTAAAATAATGCGCCGTTAATACCAGGCCCTATCATCTGTCATAATCTTATAACAAGCCCATTTAGTCTCTTCGTTGTTCACGCCATCCACCAAAATGCCGCTATCTTTCTCATTTTGATATCCATATCTATTTTTTGGAAGGCTTTGTTCAATTCATAATCTACTTCTTATATCCTCTTACATTAATGGAATTTTTTTTGTGTATATTTTACCTTGATTTCGAAGCCCAGCCTGTAATGGATTTTATGTGGTTTACACCTAGTTCAGATACTACTCCAACGTTGTTTTTTTAGAGTGCATCTTTTTATTATATACTATTCTAATTTCTATGACCAGCCAAATTAGGGAACCAAATTAATTGTGGTTTATGTATGTGGAAAATTTGTGTGAAATTGAGTTTTGGTTAGACTGCCGACCAAGTTTCGGCATGTCCGGAAAACGATAGAGAGAGCTAACGAGACAACAATTAAATAAATATATATTGATGCAAGCGTGGGGGTAGTAGCAGAGAGAGAAACGAGAGAGAGAGTGATGCTGAGTGTGTGTGTGTGTGTGGTGAATATCGAGAATTATAGAGACCCCATCCGGTACCAAGAAGAGAGAGAATGACCTGTATAATGCAATAGATCTAATCCTTAAGAAAGATTCAGAACATATTTTGATGCTCAACTCTCCTCTTTTCATATTACATCTTAATTTCCATAATAATAACAATGAACACATATTAATGCCTATGTCATAAAACACCGGCGATACTCGCGGTCATCTCCCACTTCGTTAAATTTCGCTCTTCTTAATTCAAGATCAAACCTAAAGGCCTACATTATAACTACCAGCGATTATATTCTCCAATCAATCAAGGAACATTCTCTATCTTTTTTAATTTTCTCTATCAAACCTTTTGTGTTAGAAGATCATTTTTATCATCTTTTTTTTTTTTTTCAATTACCTATGAACCTATTTCAAAACTCTCCACGCCACACGTGACCATTTTCTAAACTCATACTATAGAAAGATATACCTAGCGACTAAACCATTGCAGATTCTAGGATTTCAGGATAGCGGCTGACCCATGCCCGGTACGCGTACCCCCCCGACAATTGTATCAATTTGATCACCGCGAGAATGTTTTCAAATTATAGAGGGTAGCAGTCCCTGCGCCCACCTGCCTGATCTGCCACTGCAAAATAATGCTATTAATCGTCTTTATCTCGACCGTGACGAATGAGCTGCAGCTTGTCAGAAATTGATAAAATGAACTAATTTCAGGCTTTCCACCAGAGTAGGACATAGCCTATTATTAAGCAGGCGGCCGCGGAGCATTTTGAATAATGGAGGCTGAACTAAAGTGGGCGGGGGGACTGGCTGAACAGAGCTAAAAATACACAAATGTCATATGGTCATTATTTGCATTTTGTACACGTTGGCGGAAAATTGGGCGGCGCGCAGCCCACCCTATCCCCCCCCGCCCGGCTCCGCGGCCCCTGATTAAGAAGGAGTGCATATAACTCTCAAACTGCTCGAGAGAAAGAGAGGCGATCTTGATAGCGCATTTCATATACATGAATGAATGATGGTCTCGACAAACACGAGAACAAAGATTGCACCGCAGTGTATTTCTGTGAAGTGTATCTCGCCATTAATTTCATCATTTTTTTTTTTTTTTTTTTTTTTTTTATATAGGTCATCATGTTCATAAATATACAAATATCTCTATTCTATATCCTCCAACCGTAAATAGATGCCACATGCAATATGCTGCTACCCCACCCCCTCTAAAGTTCTTATGTCTTATCATTGCATGTAAGCTAATCAAAATACGATCTCGGGACATAATTCATGTCTTAAAAAGCATATTTTTATTATCTCTCACATTATTTTAAATATGTCTATTGGGGTGGGAGGGGGGGAGATTAACCCCCACCATAACTCAGACCTATATGACCAATATTATTTCCAACATTATCATTCTAAGTCACCACATAAAAACAGACAAGATGAAACGATTGGCATTTTTTACACCTGAGAACAAGTGACAAACCCACATACGCAATATACACGGCTCATATCCCCCGTCTCTCTCTTTCTGTCTCTCTACTGTCTCTCTCTCTGTCTCGTGTTCTCTCCCTCTTTCTCTATACGAAAACAAATTCTTCTCTTCAATTTTAGAGTCTAACTTCAGTGTTTTAGTCATTTAGTCTGGCTTTGAAGTCCTTTTGACAATTCTCTTTTCCGAATTTTGATAACAACCTCACTTGTGCGGAAATTACGTTTAATAGCTCTGTGCACACGCATAGGCTAACCGAATTAGGTCTACTTTAAAGACTAGTACTACGGGCAGCGGTTTTTGAGGTGACCTTATATGGTGATCATCGTCACAAGCGTAAATAAATATTCATGACCTCGCCTCGCCACAAGCGATTACCTTGGCATGAGCGCTCCTCTTTTTAAAAACTCTATATTATGTTCTCATTTGCAGATGGTTAAGCTTAAAATCTCAACCAACTCAAATATTCTTCTAAATCACTGTTAACCTGTAGAAAGTTGGCCTATACAAAATATGACTTAATAAAGAAGTATTAAGTTTTAATCAATAATTCCTAACCAGTTGAGAACCAAATATAGCCATCTAAGACTGTATCAAAAATAAGAAGTTCTTGAACTGAATTACGGCATATTTTTAGGATGTCTCAGTAAGAAATGAGAATATTTATCTCAAAACTGGAGGCCCCCTTAGGCAGACCCTATTGGGAACGTGTATAGTGTCGCCATATGCACCTATACACTTACACTTATGCATGGTCAATTATTATTGACCTTGCACGCCAAGTAGCTATACACGGCGACGCTCACCCTCGAAAAGCACATTTTCTGCCTTGTTTAATTAACATCAGACGTTTGTACTACTCAAAAAGTGTCCTATATTAAAAGTTTAGATCTAGTCTAACTCTATAATATGTAACTACTTTTAGTTTAAAAAAAATGTAAAAAAACTGGAAAAGCTCACCGCTTTGCGTAGACGTGTTCTCCGTGTGGATCTTGCAGGAAGAGAATTTTTCTATAGAGAGCGTTAGTCTCGTATATAGCGTCTTAATTTACACTCAAGGCAATGAGCTTGACTTACTGTGGATCAGGAAATTTATTTGTTTCAAACAGGATTTGTTTGATAAATTGGTCTGCAAATTATTTGCCCCCCCCCTCGGCAGTTTCAACTTTTCTCCTCTCAATCTCATTAATCCTTTCTTCTCTTCTCTCCGCCCCCCTCTCTCTTTCCCTTTCCTGTTCATTTTTCCCCGCACCAATGGGCCTTCCTACATGATTGGGTGAAAAAAAAAAACACTTTGCAGAACGTTAATGGATCTCAGCACGTATCCAGGGTGCAAGCTGGCACTACCCCCCCCTTTACAAAAAAAAAAAAAATAAAAAAATAAAAAAATAAAAAAATTGATACCTTATGATGGCAAAAAGCCGTTTTTTTTTTTTTTTTTTTTTTTTGCCCATCATAAATCCCCCGCTCCCCCCAAAAAAAATAGAGAAAAAAAAAAGTAAAGTCAAAAACGGACCAGCTTCGATTTGTTTTATTTATGATATGGGCAAAAATAAAAACATCTAACGTTACCCCCCCCCCCAAAAAGAAAAAAAAGAAAAAAAAAAGAAAAACATGGAAAGAAAAAAAGGGGCAATATATGACAGGTGATAAAAATGGGTGTACCAAAGTGTAGAATTCAAATTTTGCACGCACCCCCCCCTCTCTTGTAAATACTCGATCCGCCATTGTATTTTGTAAAGATCAGTACCGGTTGGGATATGTGGGACTACTAGCACTGAATAAATTCATTCGATAAAAAATCTTCTTGGCCTGGAAGAAATCTAGTCCCGTTATGAGGTCAATTGGTTCGCGGTCAATCTTTGTTACAATTTGTAAACAAACATCGTCAATTACACGATAGTCAATCACAAAATATTATCGTAGTATTCTAATGCTTTATTGAATGAGTTCTGTCCTTATTATTCAAGTTCTTTAGCTGCATGCACCTCAACGTCGCTCAACGTATATTTAGCTGGTGCGTGCAATTCTGATCCATTCACTGAAGTGGCTGATAGATAGTAGAGAATACGACTGAAATGTAAGCACCTCAACAACTTATCCCTACTGCGCCCCAAGACACAGAATTGTTAGTGATAGATCAGGTGAGTGTAGAAATTTATTGTCAATTTAACAATATTTTGAATTAACAGCCAAAAAAGGAATGGGTGGCCGATGGGAATGCGTCAAATCGTGATCCGTTTCACGGTATGTTTGCACGCATATGTGACCACGTATGCACCCGAACATTCTGAGCCCACGCCTACACTGTACTGTCGCTATGCGTTTTCTGAATTTGTTGATTATTTTAAAATAAAGACTTATACGTACATTTTCTAGATGATTGGTAGTTTGTATGTACACAACCTTCATCATTGTTGAGTCATTTTTTTCCTTCCAAAATCAGTAAATTTACACTTCGAAATGGTCAATTTGAATAACGACAAGCACAATCTCGGTAAACTCACATGCTGTTTTCAAAAAACGTAGAGGGCGAAAACACAAAAGCCTTGCGGTAGTATTAAGGGTAAAGGTACTACTTCCGAGAGTCTTTTGCATCTCATTCTGATATATCGCTGGACGATATACCAACTGATCAAAGCAAATAGATCTAATTAAATAAAAAAAGAAGAAGAAGAAGAAAAAATAAACAAACAGAAAGAAAGAAAAAAAAAAAAGAAACAGCAGAAAAAATGGGAAAAGAAGGAAAAAAGAGAGAACGAGAGAGGAGAGAGAGAGAGAAGAAGAAAGGCATGGAGGAAAAAAGAACAGAAAAGAGAGGGAAAAAAAACGAGAGAAAAAAAGGAAAGAGATAGAAAGAGAGAGAAAAAAAAAAGGGAAGAGACTGAAAGAGAGAGAAGAGAGAGAAGAAAAAAAAAGAGAAGAAAGCAATGAGGAAAAGGAAGAAGAGAGAGAGAAAAGGAGAGCTAGAGAGAGAAGAGAGAAAAAAAAAAGAATGGAACAGAAAAAAAAAAGCTTTAAAAAAAAACAGAGAGAGAGAGAGGAAA
This sequence comes from Paracentrotus lividus, assembly GCA_940671915.1. Classification (NCBI taxonomy): domain Eukaryota; kingdom Metazoa; phylum Echinodermata; class Echinoidea; order Camarodonta; family Echinidae; genus Paracentrotus; species Paracentrotus lividus. The sequence goes on along the minus strand of CALNVZ010002409.1, from coordinate 6,583 downwards.
AAGAAAGAAGAAAGTATGATGAGAAAAGAAGCGAGATATAAAACAAAAAAAAGAAGAAAAAGAGAAAAGTGAGGAGAAAAAAAAAAAGAGAGAGAGAGAGAGAGAAAAGAAGTATGGAGAAAAAAAAACATAAAAAAGAGAAGAAGAAGAGAATAGGGGGGGGGGGGACGAAGCAAGAACAAACAATCAGGCTTAAATAATTTTGAAATAGAAAAAGCCAAAATAAAAACTATATAAAATAAAAAAAGCAGTGGCCGAAATAGTTGCATCCAAATGCTTGCAAAATCAACGCAAGAAGTTTAGCAATCGTACTTGCTAGGCTGACATCAACTCAAATTAATTTATCTTTCAAATATAATGTACATCACACACGTTAGGTAAAATTTGAGACTAACAAGCCGTTTTCAAATAAAGGCTGACAATCAAACAAGACGTTATCGATACTAGCTGACTTCAATCGAGATTCACTTTATCTTCGACAAGAATCAGCATACAGTAAGCTTCCAGTCAACTCTACCTTATTTTTTTTCATTCGCGAAGGCTACGATGATCTAGGAATACACTCGCCCACACAACGGGATATAAGTACGGTACCGAGGATGTAATTTGAACCTGCTCATTGGCATACCCAGTTATGTAATAGGCGAGTGATTGGTTGATTTGGGCCGACTTTTTAACAATATAGTAATTGCGTGTCGCTATAGCGCATTTGCAATAGGCGTCGACTACGACTGACGGACAGTGAGGCAGTATATCGGTGAGTTTTCCCTTTTCTATGTTTACATAAGTATAATGCCTTAAACTGCATTACGTACAAAACAAATTGTGTAGTATAGTTTGTTTTGTAAATATCATGATAGGAATAGAGAAATAAACTTTTGTCACTCACGTCATTTTGTCATATTAAGGTTCAGATCATGCATGCATCTCATTTCGTATAACAAAAAATATTCAATGAAAAAAAATGAAAAAAAAGAAAGAAAAGAAAGAAGAACATAGATCTAAATTATTATTTAAAAAGTGATATATAGGAAAATAGTACTTTTTTTTTTTTACCAAGTAAATTGTTGAGACTATGAGAAGGTATTTATTTAACCAAATATTAGATTATTGGAGGCCATATAAAGTTAATTGGAATATCTTCTTCTTGGGTCAAGTAGTTCTTTCTCCATACCTCTTGATCGATCCTGGCTCGGTCAACAGCTTTCCTCTTAAGTAATTAGAATGATAAAAAGAAAATATAATTATATTATATATGAAGTATATATAGATCTAGCAAAAAGAATATATATTGTGTTAGGAAACAAATAATAGTAATGATAGGTGATGGTACATGCAAATTTTCACTGAGATTGGCGAGTCAACATTCAACAACCCAGATCTCAAGAGATGAATGAAAGACTGCATACTGCAGTCCCCCCCCCCCCCAGGCCAGACCTATATAGGGCCTAACTAGGCTATATATTCATAATAAATTTGCATATTTGCGTAATTATCTTTCTTATTGTACTCATCTTACCAAGAAGTTTAACTTGAGTATATAGCTTGCCCCTAATAGGGAGTTCTGCTCTCAATAACGGATCCTCAAAAATATGCGGTAGAATGTGTTCATTGCAGTTGCATGTTTGAATCGCCATAACTCCATAACGAATGGTCGGATTTCCAAATTTTTTTTTGCTTTGAATTTCTCTTATCAATACCTTTAATTTGAGGTATCATTTGTTTACTGTATTTATTGTTTTAATTTTGGGGTAATATAGCTAGGGATAGTAAAAGCAGGCTATTGTGGGTTTTGGCAGGTAGGCATGGGTGACATGTTAGAAGAGTAGCACGGGTAAACTGCTCTGAGTTATCTCTATCATACAAGGATAGGCAGATGGGAAAGTGTACAAGGCACTCTTTAACTTTGGTTATGTAGTCTTGGCGAAGATGGTCTAAAGATGGGCATGATCCTACGAAGTGTATAACAGACTCATCTTCCGTCTTACAGAGCTGGCATGTGCGATGGGAGGATTTTTTGAGTGTGTGAAGGCGACATTGTGTAAGGTATGTGGATAAAGTAGCTGAGCTCTCACTATAAAAGCATGTCTGATGGTCACTTACAATATGCATGGTCAATTCATAATTGACCTTGCACTGGGAAGTACGAGGTAGAAAATCTACAAGTTCGTTTTTACACAACTAGAGAACAATGCATTTTATTTTTGATTGTTGGGCGCTCTGATTAGCTATCGCGCGGAGCTCCACCTCCTGGTTGCGATGACTGAAGTGCGTTGACCGTAACTTCAGCTGTTCCCGATAAAGACCGCTTTGTCGTGCGCGCTGTCAATCATAACCAAAGTGGAACCATTTCGTTCACAAGAAAAACTGCAAGACTCGACTTCACAAAAGGTACTTAAGCGTAGACCCACTCTTTAATTCAATATATTTTTAGAATAAAGAAGAGAAATATAAAAAGGAACTTAACGAATCCACTGTCGGATTTCGCCTAAACCGACCAGCCCCCGTCGCGAAGCGACGGGAACTGACGAACCAGTAGACATATTTGGCGAAGTTTTGAAAATATCTAGACCTATACAAGACCACAAATTTCGTGGTCAAAAATACCTTATTTGAATTCATACTCACATTGAATCAAATTTTTGAAGTTTTTCCTCGAATTGGTGACAACTGCGAATGTTTCACATGAAGTAATCAACTAATAATGTAGAAAAATACAGGAAAATTGAGTCCATTAACGTATATTTCTCCGTGCGTGCGTTGTCTTCACCATACGTCTTCGCACAGTAAAATGACGTCATAGAAAAACGGCAGCAATGGCACCAACACTATGAGAAGAGACAAGGCCAACGGAAAATTCAATTTGGTAAGTCAAGAAGCTCTTATATACTTTCATTTTTAGTCGTTGTTACGCGTGAAACATCATAGAAACCTTACAACAACATTTTAACATTAGATTGATTAAATTGACCAGTATAATCACCTGAGCGCTCATCATCGCTGATTATTTCGCTGTAAATGGAGGTGGTGGAAGTACAGCCCCGTCGCCTTCGGCAACGGGGCTGTGTATAGTTAGATTTCGCCCAACATTTGAAAACGTATAAAGAAATAGACTAAGGACTTGCCAAAAAAATAAATGACGAATCTAAATCTTATCGTGACTATTGTTCATTGGAAGGCACAATGGTAGTGTATTTCATATGCTAAACGTGATCATTCGAGCGTCGTGCATAAATTATTAAATTATGGAGTGAAAATTTCTACGTGAGTACCTTACTGCAGCAGTTTTCTTCCAATGGAAAGTCAATGCAGAAAAGTGTCTTGAGCAGCTCCAGCCAAGTCAGGAGGCATATCCAAAAAAAGGGTCTTAAAATTCAACTAAACAAAATTTAAAATATCTAATGGAAGAATTATATTGCAATGAGACTATAGATTATCTTAATTTATTTTGAGGGAGGTTTAAAGCTGGTTTGGCTAATTATTATTGAGAATTTTCCTCATTAACCAAGAGGGCCACAGACAGCCATATTTCATTACTGACTGATGTTGGTTTGCAGCTGTATGTGATGCATGGTCAATTCCACATATAGCTGCAAACCAACATCAGTCAGTACTGAAAAATGGCTGTCTGTCGCCCTCTTTGTTACTGAGGAAACTTCTCAATAATAATTAACGAAACCAGCTTTAAACCTATCTCAAAATATTAAAATTAAGATAATCTTTAGTCTCATTACAGTTTAATTCTTCCATTAGATATTTATAATTTTGTTTAGTAGAATTTTTAGACCTTTTTTTGGATATGCCAATTGACTTGGCTGGAGCTGCTCAAGACACTTTTCTGCATTGACTTTCCATTGGATGAAAACTGCTGCAGTATGGTACTTCCAGTGCAAGGTCAATTATGAATTGACCATGCATATTAAAGTGTAAGTGGGTCAATTCTACCCCCGGGATGCTGCCACTTTGTGGCAGCGTCCTGAGGGAAACCCATCAAAATTTTTAAACTTCAAATGATTAAAAATACCACTTACAAAGGGTAAAATACAGTAAAAATATAATTTATGTAGACTCTAAGACTAATGCCAATTACCTACACAGACTTACGTTAGATGCCAATCAGATATTCCTAAAAATTGTGTGCACTTGAAGAAATCTTGTATTTTCATACTAGGGTAGCGCGCCCAGTGCCCGGTTGCGTCCCGGTAATCGGTTTTTAGCTACTTCAACACCTTTCACAAAAAGATCACAAACACATCAGCCTTCAAACTTTCACAAAACAATCATCAAACACGCCACAAAAATCACACAATCAAAATATAAAACGAGATTGCAAACTGACTCTGAATTGGAAGTCATCACAGAGATATTTCCACTTAAGCGTTTCTTAGCGAAAACGCTAACGGGATGACCGCTTTTCAGGATTGCGTTGTGAAGTAATGCTGTGCGTTGCTACCATGAATTTGGTATGAGAATGACGGGGAACTTATTCTTCGGTCGCAGCGAATTTTTTCATCTCGCCCCACATGTTTTGCAATCCTAAAAAGAAACACACACTCTTGTCAAGAGGAGGCGCTAGCCACGATTCGGTTATAGCGAGACATTGAGTCTGCATGATCGAAACGCATAGGGAAACCACGCTTAACCGGATTCTATTCTGCAAAACCGATTGCCGGGCAGAAAACATCTCCTCATTCTATCAGCGATATTGTTTTAGCCATAATTGAATATTCTAAATGATTTTGATAATATTTTAGAGTAGAATTTGTTCGTTCTTCTGGTGGGTGGATCGTCAGATAAAGGATGTAAGTTTTCACCCTAACTTACCTGGGCTATTTCGTGAGCTCAAATGCCTGGGGGGGGGCTATTATGGCGCCCCCCCCTTAAGATCTCGGCCGCGGATCGCGCGATCGCGACGAAAATTTGCATGAAGGTAGAGAATGACATAATCTACGCAGTTGTACAGGTAAATTACACTAAATTCATATATTTTATTTTATATGAATTAATTATGCCAATTTATTCATGAAATCATACTTTTTGCTCTAATTCACTAAATAAAACTCCTACAAAGCTAATTTTTGTGAAAATATTCTTTATATTATTCCTAAAAATTGTACAAGAAAAAAATTCCCGTACAAAAATCATTTTCTTATAAATGTATTTTATTGTTTTTTCAATTTCTTATGTATTTCTTTGTTTTTTGACGTTTTTATTTTTATTGTTTTTTCGACACAATTCGTCCATGACATTATTTTAGCTATAAATAGCATCAAATTAAATGACTCTTGTCAATAAAATTAAAAATAATCACTCATTTATGAATTCTAGCTGAAAACACATTTTGTATTGACTTTGTACATGAAATCAAGTTTTTGAGCCATTTTTGGTCTGACGAAAATTTTTCAAAATCGTGGAACGTCGTAACGGTACGCCTGATTTCCGTGAAAATAGTTTTAAAAGATGCGCAAGACTTGAAAGTAAAAAGTCAGCGAGCGGCGGGATCAAAAAATTTCGCACTGCGGATTTATCGCGAAAAATGTCGAGGGGGGGCCATAATGGCCCCCCCCCCCCAGGTAAGTTAGGGTTAAGGCACCGAATACTGGGCACGCTACCCTAGATCTAAGTACCTTAATTTTGCTCCTTAAATCCCAGATTCTGATCCAAATGTTGAAGCCCCTGCGCGCTTAGCAAAAAGTAAAGAAAAAACGATCAGGGGAAAATGCGTTTAAACTCTGAAAATTAGAGGTTTGATGACGCAGTTTTTTTGCCACGCTCGAGCCCTGGTCGTAACTATCCTACTGAAAAAAGAAACCCGGAAGTGACTTTACAGTGCTAGAGTTACAACACTGCAATCATGGGACTGACAAGATTTTTTTCTCTGCCCTAGTTTCGACCGGGCATTCATGCCGCGGGGGCCCCGAGCTGTCGGCAGAGCGCGATGTGCTACCGGTGCGGCGAGCGAGCCAAGATTTCAGCGGCGCGCGGTGCGTGCTGACTTTTCACGTCTGGTCGAATTTATGCAACGGCGGTCTAATCTCGGCAAGAAGGTAGGTGTTATAAAACTTCCGATTTTACTATCAAATGGTTTGTGATTTAGAAAAAAATAACAATTATTTAATTTATAATGTGCTTCTAATATCTGTTGAAAATGAAAGATGATATATTTTTTCATTTTCAAACTAGAGCTGCAAAAAGCTTTTAAGTGGTCAAATTTTGGGCACTTTACTCCACATGAACTAATAAATAAAGTAGTTTTGTCAATCTTTTATTCCATAATTTTGACATTCTAGCCTGGAAAAACGAAGGCACCTCATGTTTTCAAGCCAATAACTTGCAGCCGCAGTAAGGTCAATTCGTAATTGGGTGCGGGGCACTCATCATGCTCAGGTGCCTTGTAGTGAAGTTGGGACTAAGGGTGGCAGGTTTTGCATCTGGGTCCATTGGTTTTTCCACATGATTTTGTCACATGTGATTTTTCTTTGTTGGGGTTATTAAAAAGTAACATGAACATTAAACAAAAAAGATATCAGATAGTTTAGACACTAATCATGTTTGTTTTTTTTTGTCCAAATCTTGTTTGATC
>CALNVZ010002406.1:12386-25626 GCA_940671915.1 Paracentrotus lividus | reverse complement strand
TCATTTCCGGGGGATGACAAATAAAACAAGGTTCGTCAACCCCCACAATGCCCATATTTGCCAATTTCTCTAATTTTGGGGCCCCTTTTTCGTTTACCCGGCTGACCAAAGGCCCCTCGGTCCTACCCCCGTGAAAGGCGTCTAAAATGTAGGGCTGTTATTGTTCCTTATGTTAAATCAAGGTTTAAGGTCACAGGCTTTGGTCTCTCGTGTAGGGGAGGGGTTGAAGTAAAAGGTGAGATCGGTGAAAAATTGAAATATTTTATCCTAACTTTGTGGTCAAAACAAAGGAAATAGAAAACAATCACGAACCCTTAATTATTATTGTTTTCCCCACAATTTTGTTTCAGCCTTAATGACAAGGTTGTAAATGGTAACCATGGTCTATTTTTCATTATGATTTTTGTTTGGCTGATATTCTACAATACATTTTTGGGAAGACATAAATTTCCATGTTGTAAAAACGAATAAAATCAATTTAAAACCCAATTCAAAATAAACTTTTACCCTCCCCCTAGACAATGTATCCACGTCTGTGACCATAAACCTAGATTTAACTTAAAGAACAACAAAAACCCTATATTTCACACGCATTTCTTGAGGGTAGGACAGAGGGGGCCTTGGACAGCCGGGTGAACAAAAAGGGGCCCCAAAATGTGAAAAATGGCAAAAAATGGGCATTGTGGGGGTTGGCAAACTGTTTTTATTTTTCAATACCCGGGAATCCTGGTGGAGAACTTTTCCCAAGATATAGCAGGTACCGAAAATGTGAAGACAGGCCAAACAATTCTAAGAAATTAAAGCCGGCAGCAAAATGATATGAAACTGGACCGCCATAAAAATATCCAACCTTTACAAAGCAACAGTGTATTTAACCTTACAAATTTCCTCTCGCGCTTTCCGCACTCTGCCCTATACTGCTGAGGAAATGTTCGGCACGCAAACCCCCAAAAATCGGCCTTCTTTTATAGCCTTGATGGATAGTAATATAGATATCACAAAAAGCCTCAAACGACTTTCTCCCTCGCCTGGAATTGAATAATTCGCTGAAAGAAAGTTCGGCGCCACCCCCCACCCCCCAAAAAAAAAAAAAAAAAACAAAAACAAAAAATTCTAATAGATACAAAAAATCCTCTCCGTTAGCGCTCCGCTTCACGCTTCGCTTTATTTTGACTACATTGTGAAGAAAAGTCGGATCGCACCCCCCCCCCCAAAAGAAAAATAGAATAACAAAAATAGCCTCTCACTAACATTAACTTAGTGTTAAAACATGTTTAAGCCGGGTATTTAATATTTTAGTTAGCCTGATACTGTATCAATTATCTTTTTATTTGGGCGATATGAGTCTCTGGACCACGAATCACTTCCCCCACATTCGGAGAGACCTGTCTCTACGCCACAGGTTGAAAGGGGTTCCAAACTCAATCACACCCATTCTTAGGACCTCTTGCCATCAAGATTGGCACCCATACCAGTTTCAAATATGCAAACAACTGCCTTACCGTGCAAGGGAACCCCCCCTTATACACCCCCCCCTCCTGGGAGCTTCGCTCCCTCGCCAGTTGCCCTGGTTACAAATGTTCACATCCGTGTAACCACTCCCCCCCCCCCTCTAGAAAAAGCTAGATCCTCACCAACTGCCTATTTGTCTGTTTGTTATCATATAACTAGACGAATTATTCAATCATCCATGAATTAAAATAATTGAAAAAAGGATAATTTAAATCATAAATAAATAACGGGCTTGTGGTCAAACCAGATCGAGATGCTTTTGTTGCTTAAAGGCTGATTGATTATAGGTGTAAAGAAATATTAATGATTAGAAAAACGATCAAACAACAGACACTGTTAATATAGGCCTAGGGCACAAAACAACTTCACAGCGACAACTGCACGTCCACGTTCAAGAGGCGAGTCAACAAGCGAATGTGTAACGGGCGCAGTCGGCTGAAGAAGCGGTAGCTAGCCTAAACAGCCTTCCTGGTTCGAGTGACGATTCGTGAAATTGACAAATGCCTATCCAACTGCAGCTATAATCTGTTGGTTTAAGATAGTAGATTGGAGTTCTATTTTCTGATACTTTCAGCATATTGATTAATTGTACCAATGTATGAAAGGTAACCCAATTTAAAATAAGCAGAAGGCTTTTGTGATATTTAGCATGATTTGCGAAGAAAGCAAATCCGATCAGGGGCCGATTCATAGCCGTGGGACTGCAAGCAGGACTGTAATTCGTTCATTCTAAATCACACTGGACTACTACTAATCACCCGTCAGCCTGGGAGCTGAGTTACACCTCTAGCAGCAATAGTTACACCGTGCAGAAGCTTTAACAACGCCCAGACCATACATTCATGAGTTTAGTGGAATGATAATACAGGCTAATCTCAGCGACCGCAAGGAAACTTATCGAGTCTCAACATATAAGTCAAAACAAAACCGCGGCTAAGCGGGACAGAAGGACGATTGACAACAACTGCATGCAAATATATACTTAGACCACGTTACAAAAACCGTCTAAGAAAAACTTTCCCTGTCCGGTAAAATCGTATTGTCAGGTCGATCCGTTCGAGGAATTAGTCGATGGACATGTAAATAAAATAATGAACTTTTATCATAGTTTTCGGTAGGATAGATGCTTCAGACCAGATGGGAATAAAGACATTTGGGCAAGCCTATAACACCAATTTGTGCTGATAATTTAATCAGAATCTTTATTTCACATATCATGTATGATTCCTAACTATTATTGATATAAATTATGTATCTTGACAATTCGCAAACGCAGTCCTCATCGAATGCAGTTGTGACTGATAATGCGGAAATATTGACCCACGAGTTAAAAATCGTTTGTGAATATGGTTCAGAATGACAGTACTTTTTAACCAATCGAAATGACCATGTACCAATTTGAAGCAATCGAAGGAATGATGACTATGCCAGCGTTGAGCTATTTGAGAGCAAAATCGGCCATATATGTACAGGAATTTGATCTTAACGTTAGGATTCAGAATGACACAAGTGGAGCAGGACTTTTTTTCCCCTATTGCAAATAAGTTATTCCTATTTTTGAAACATTCAGACTCTTAGCGTACTTATTCAAGTTGATCATTTCTTTGAAAAGGTAGTTGCAATAATCAAGAAAACAAAGTGAAAAAACTGTGCAAAATACAAAAAGTCTCTGGCCGCGTTCGCTTTGCATAGAGTGATAGCGCCCTCTTCCCCTTAAGTTTACAACTAGAATTGATATGTCAAGCAGAACAAAAATAACTACGGTTATCAAAATTAATAAGCTATAATATTGCCAAATGGGGCAAAGGTCAAGACACAGATAAAAAGTTCAAGGGATACGTAATTAGGGAAACAGTTTTCTGTTTTGACCATAGTCCTGTTGGCCGTATAGCTTAATCATTTTGATAGCCACAGTTTCTTTTGTTCTGCTTGACCCCATGAATCAGGAAATCAACCTTGCTACTTTTTCATTGACACGTCTGACCTCAAGATAAGGTCAAAGTTCAAATAACATGAAGTTAAAAAACCTGGAAATACCAGAAATTATATATTTTGTGGACTTTTCATCGTAATTAAAGGTCAATGGTCAATGAAAACGAACATTTCCTGGTTCATGGGATCAGGTAGAACACGTTAACAGTGTTAGATGAAATATTCCTAGTAATGCAACCCAATAAGACTAAGGTCAAAATCAAACTCTTTGGCCAAAACCTTTTTCTTTAACTTTGACCTTTGACCTATTCGTTGTATAAGCTTAACTATGTTGGTAACTAACATGAATATATTCAATTTGATACCATCAACCAAAAAAAAATATAGGTTGTCATATTTTTAGTTGACACAATCGACCTAGAAATAAGGTCAAAGTTCATAGAAAATGAGGTTTTTGCTAAAATGATGCCATTTCAAGGTTGTTAATCCTCATATAAATTGACCTTTGCCCTAATTTTAAGGTCATAAGGGTCACCAGAATGTGGTAACAATATCAGGCTAGTATGACCTATGTTGTATTCTTGATTAGTTGCTATTGATATTGCCTATATATATGTTATGTCTGATTGTCGAGAAGCTTGACTCAATTATGCATTGAATTATGCATAAATAGACTAATTTGCATATTGCTCAAAACTGGCTTGTCGGGTGAAAAAATGTTAGTAGATTTAATTGCTTGTTATAAAATTACCTACAATTTGATACCAAATTTGACACAATTTGAAGAAAATTATGTTTATGTTAATGAAGCCTGACTTTTGACCTCCATTTCGGGTCACAAAAGGTCAATTAAAAAATTGGCGACATATATTTTCTGATTTGTGTGATCAAGTAGAACATATTTATAGATGTTTCCAAACATTAACATGACTTGCAAACGAAACTACATAGATGGCCCCACTAAAAGGTGGGAGGATGGGTAATAAAAATGTATGATTTTACATCATCTCAGTAACTTTTGTGAGACTATTTCTGAGACCTGAATATTTTAAGTCTGAAAATATGGAAAGCTATGTGTTAGGTTCGTGATATTTTCAACAGAGTTAGCCAAGAAAATATAAAAACAGAAAATACTTACTTTTTGGTTGTACTCCTATGACAAACCTCTTTTTTAAATGGTTGAAAATAACATTTTAATGAATTTTATATTTTTTTTCATGAATATTAATGAGCCTTGTGACGTCATATGACCTTGAAATGACTTTTTGACCTCATTTGCATTAAGTTCATTTCATACCTTTATGGTGATATATGACACATTATGTATACCTTTACAAACCCACTGACACATCAGTGCCATTTTTCATTGATGATTATTGTTCATTCTACTGTGAGTTATGTCACGAAACTTGGCACACAGCTTCAATTTATCTCCAACTAACATGATCTTGATTCAAATTACGTATTCGAAAAGTCACTGAACCATGACGAAGCCCCAAACTTTCTTCTCATTTGCATGATTTTCTCCTATCTTGTGCCCACTGAGGCGTGAAACATCGGGATTTTAGTGAAAATAAAATCAAATGTACTCCCCCAAAAGAATTGTTATATTCAATCAAAGTAAGAATTGGAATTTTAGTCCGTATGTGAGAAAATGGCTTTTCCAGTCTCGTGTGCTCACTGAAGCATGAATTTGTAAATAAATGCCATAGGATCATTGACACGTGCCCAAAGAATATAAATACAACCCAAAATGTTATTGAGATGCTTTCTAGTGCATAACATTTCTGCAATGAATTTTCGTATTTCTAAAATGGCCTATTTTTTTGGTTGTTTGATGGGTTCATTCAACCGTGAATGAATGGATATTGGTTGCATACACTTCCAAATCAGGAATTCCCTCATATTTGATCAGGCAAAGAAGTAAAGATAGCAGTTTGGGCAATTTTTGCTACATGCTCACTCAACCGTGAAATTTGACGCAAATTTCGTTTCTGTATATTGAGAAGCACGTTTCACGACGTGTAAAATGTTTAAAATCTAAAAATGGGTCCGTTATTATTTAATCGAAGTTGCCATTTTAGGCTTGCCAACTTCAAAAAATGACATTTCTGCATTCAACCATTGCTCACTGAAGCATGACTTGATGATTTTCCCTAAAATTCGCTCCCATTGTGGCTAATTAAATTCCCTACAAGGACATGTAATTAGATTTTTTTAATTCCTCCTGGTTCAAAAATTAGTGATATCTGAAATAGGGGGAACTTTCTTTTTGTGTTGTGTTTATATATCTATGTCTCCATTCTTTCTCCTTCTCGGTCTCTCTTTCAACCCCCCCCCCCCCAAAAAAAAAAAAAAAAAAAAAAAAAAAAAAAAAAAAAAAAACCTTCTTGCAAAATAGATACTCCCCTTTATTTTTTTAGAAATATTAATCAATGTCAATTTCATGATTTATTCTTTAAAAAGTTAGAGTGTTTCGTATTGCTTTTTCTTAGCGCCTTTCCAGTGTCAACGCGTTAAAAAAAATGTGGAATTCGAATGTAATAGTACATAACTTTTATTTGTCTTTAGTTATTTATATGATATATACACTAAAACTGTTATTCCCAGACTCGTAAATTTGCCATGTGACAATCACCATTCATTCATTTTTTTTTTCATGGCCATCCTCTGATCAAGCTCCATACATCAATCATCTCTAAAGAAATAACGTTGTTTCTCATGGTTAGCTTCTATTCCTATATTACTCTCTTCGACTTCCGTGTGTAAAACCAACATGAAAATCGTATTCTAATACAATGAACGGACCATAGCTCACCTTATCACAGGTTAGTTGCTGTCCAAACCTTTGAGAATTCGGTCTTCAAGAAAATTGATCACAAATGCACTCTGTAAGTCTTCAAAACTTTGTCGGGCAAAGAATATATTAATACGTCAAACGGTTGTAATCAAAATGGCGGCTGACAATCCACAGATCTCAGTCCTGAGCGCTTGGCACTGATTCGATTCATAAAATGCACCTTTCCTGCATGAACGCACAGGATGTAAAACTTTGGCGAATTGCTGGGGAAAACCTGTACCTGAGTTTTTACATGTTGTATTGGTAATGGATAGGCGTCAGTGATCACTGTGAATAAATCATATTTACCTATCTCTTAAGAATGAGTAAGTTTAATTAAGTTTTACAGGGTATATTTCATAACTGCCTGCACACTGAACTTTAGTTCCTATAAGGCCACATGTCATGAGTTGGGTGGAAAATGCGTTACATGTCCAGAAAATTGTAGAAATGTACATTGTCACAATCAAACATCTGTAGTTTCTTAGTAATAAGTCAGACATATATAAAAGTATATATATATTGAAAGCAGAGATTGAAAGGAGGATGATTAACATATTTTTGTGCCTATATAAGGTGTGTCGTAAAAGCTATACAGAGTGTTACAGGAAAAAATGGTTTGAAAAACTTCACAATTTTACCGGCGAATAATTTCTTAATCTTTTCACGAAATGAAATGAATCATCGTGGATTGTGTAAATAAGACGCTATGCTTCTCAAAAATATAAACTTGTAATACAAAATTATTTTTTCTAACAGCGCTACAGGGTGTCAAAAAAGAAGAAAAGAGGGCAGAAATCCTGTCTTTTATACACTTGGATTACAACTCAAACAAAGTTTATTGCAAGTAATATGTTTCCACTTAATTGTGTTTTTACATGCATGCAAAGAAAATGGTGAAAAATGACAATTATTGTTATAAAATTGCATGTGACAATTTTTGATGCCTGCAATGCATTGTCTATGAGGATGTGTGTATTAAGTTTGTTTTAATTGATTAATTAATTGATTAAATTACTTTTGAAAAATCTTCTTCGCATTTATCTAGAACCACATAAACTCCCAAGAGAATGATATATCACTAAACCCATAAGACCCATTGGTTGCAAAGATATAACGGAGCAAACAATAAGAAAGTAACAAAAATGGGAATTCCCTATGCTTTAACACGTGCCTCCACCGTAGGATCCTCCACCGTAGGATCCTCCACTCCTTACCCTACTCCACTCAAAGTATCTTTGTATTAAAACTATGAGCATAACGAAGCTGAAACTTCACAGACATGTAACCTGATAAATTATCTACAATATGAATTATTGCACAGCTTATGACTGTACATCATTTTCATGTTATGTGAAAAAATGTGATAATTTTCCCTCCAAAATGTAACGCCTCCACCCTTTTACAATACCCCAACTTGTGACACATGGCCATATACGGGTCAAAAGTTTACATAAGCTTACATACACCGGGTAAGAAAACATATAAATACGATTTTTACCACCATAAGAACATTAGGCTTAATTTATTTTGATAAATATGGTTAGGTATGGTATCTACTTTGAATTCCATGAGTATGTTTTCATAAAAAAATCTAGAAGCATATATATGGTTGATCTTCCGTCAGTTTGGATAAATTCAATGGGTCAAAAGTTTACGTGCACTAACCATTATTGTTAATGGTGTTGCCTATATTTTGATTTATTTTCCATTTTTCACTTGTTGGAGGTGTCAACGAGCTTTCTGCATACTTCTCCTGAGATTATATTCCATTCCACCAGCAAGAATGCAAACCATTCAGTCCCATTTGCAGGTTTAATTGGGCGAAAAGAATTTTTAGGTCTGCCCATATATTTTCTACAGGGATCTGGTCTAGAATGTGACAATCCCTCCATAATCTCCCCCTTTCTCTGTTTTATCCACTATGGAAATAATTTAAATAAATTTTTGAGCTTTTGTGTTGACTCTAGACTCAATTTTAATATGGTTCCAACTTCCAGGCTGGCATATTGGTATGATGCTACATGCTCCAATAGCTCACTACAGAAACAATGTACAAACCACATTGATAAACCCTATAGCATGTATAGATTGTAAATTGAAAGATGTCAGAGCATGTAGCATCTTATCAATATGCAATTACCACAATAACCAAAACATCCATTCAACCTAGTTTTTCTGGTGGGTAAACAGAGAAAATGTCGATTAAGGAGGGGTTGTCACATGTCTAGAACAGATCCCTGTAGAAAACATATAGGCAGACCCCAAAATTGTATTCGCCCAAGGAAACCTACAAATGGGACTAAATTATTGCAATATTGCTGGAGTATATAGAAGTATATAGAAAGCTCGTTGACAACTTCAACTAGTAAGCAAATGAAAAATAAAGCAATATACAGGCAATACCATCACCAATTTTGGTTAGTGTACATAAACTTTTAACCCATTGAGTTTATCAAAACTTATGTAAGATCAACCATATATATGTTTCTAAATATTTTTTTATGAAAATGTACTCTTTGAAATCAAAGTAAAAATAGTATTTATATGTTTTATTACCAGGTGTATGTAAACTTTTGGCCTCAACTGTATATCACCAACCCTTTCATTTCACACAAACCTCATTAGGTTCTAGGACAACTACCCCCTGGACAATTACCCCTCAGAACAGATGTACCCCCCCCCCCCACAGAGGCACAGTCACCCCCGAGACAATTACCCACCCGAGGACATTTACCCGGACCAATAACCCCCGGACAATTACCTCCGGACAAATACACCCAGTCAACTACCCCCGAGGACAATTACCCCCCTCACAGGCATTGATGTTGGAATCAAGCGGCGCCCATTGTGGGTGTCGCCCGGTGTGGCAGGTTTTCGAATTATTTTGTACTTGATCTCATCATAATGACTTTCTCTTTCTCTTTCATATTTCTCTTTCTCCTTTTCTCTTTCTCTTTCTCTCTCTCTCACTTTCTTCTTGTTTCCTTGCTTTTTCCTTTCCCCCCCCCTTTCACCCTCGCGCCATGAAAAAAAATGGGGGGGGGGGGCGGGCTTGCGCCCCAAGCAACCCGTTTGGATACGCATATATGCATCAGAAAATATGTAAACTGGCCATCATATTACCTTTTATTTTCATAGAACAACAAATTGGACGTTCATGAAAGGAAACAAATACACATAATAATCACACATGTTGAATATCTCTGATTCATCTCTGATTCCAACTGATATGATTTTTATTTATTTTTTGTTCAATTTCACGAAAAATTGATAAAACCTTGGTCTGAACCCATGGTTTCTAAGGGCGGCAATAAAGGTCATAATTAATAACTCCATAAATTAATAAATAAAGTGAAAATGTAAACTAAAGCCTAATATCAATTTATGCAAAAATAAGGTTAATCGTAAAATTAAATATCATACATAAGTTAGTCATTATGGCCCTGATGACCGCCAATAGAAACCATGGTTTTAGCCCACGGATTTTGCAGAGTCTACCGTCGGAAATATGAGGGCCAGTTTATTTTCTGAGGCATATAACGTGTATCCAAACAGGGGGCTTGGGGTGCAAGCCCCCCCCCCCCTCCCTATTTTTTATGGCGCAGAAGGCGCCGCTAAACAAAACAAAAAAGGGGAAGGAGGGGTGGAGGTGGTGTGGTCGAATGAATAAGTCGGTGGACTGACGATCACAAGGTACGTGGTTCGAATCCCGTCCATTCCACTAACCAGACTTGACCCAAGTAAGGTAAATGGGTACTGGTAGGAAGAAATTCTTCGAATGCGCTAAAGCGCCCTTTATTAGGCGCAGCTAATAACATTAGCTGCGCCACTAAATAGTTTATTAGATAGTCGGCGCATTATAAATGCTTAACATTATTATCATTATTAAAGTGGAATAGTAAAGACTTATTATCATATACGAAACGAATCTGTGGGATATGTAGAACAACTTGCTTTTTATTTCGTGAAAAACGGACAACCTGAAGTGGAGTTAGAGGACGTTATCTGTCCCCTCCCTGAAATCTTAAACATCAAGTAAAATTTGGAGGGGTTCTTGATGACGTCATAAGTGTGAGGAAAGTTGCACAGCTTGATTGCTGCACTATGTATACAAGTCTTATACGTGTATTGTAATGCATTACTTTTTATCCCTTTCCTTATTTCATTCATTGTTTTCCTCACTTTCCTTATGTTATTTATTGTTTCTCTATTTCCTGATGTAATCCGTTGTATCTCCTTCCATACCCATGGTGTTGATATTTCTGCTTTCCTTATGTTATTTATTGTATTTCTCTCTTTCCTTACGTTATTCATTGTTTTTCTCAATTTCCTTATGTTATCCATTGTTTTTCTATCTTTCCTTATGTTATTCATTGTTTTTTCTCACTTTCCTTATGTTACTAATTTTTTTTTACTTTCCTTATGTTATTCATTGTTTTTCTCACTTTCCTTATGTTGTTCATTGTTTTTTTCTCACTTTCCTAATGTTATTCATTGTTTTTCTCAATTTCTTAATGTCATCCATTGTTTTTCTATCTTTCCTTATGTTATTTATTGTTTTTCTATCTTTCCTTATGTTATTCATTGTTTTTTCTCACTTTCCTTATGTTATTCATTGTTTTTCTATCTTTCCTTATGTTATTCATTGTTTTTTCTCACTTTCCTTATGTTACTATTTTTTTTTTTTACTTTCCTTATGTTATTCATTGTTTTTCTCACTCTCCTTATGTTATCCATTGTTTTTCTATCTTTCCTTATGTTATTTATTGTCTTTCTCACTTTCCTTATGTTATTTGTTGTCTTTCTCACTTTCCTTATGTTATTTGTTGTCTTTCTCACTTTCCTTATGTTATTTATTGTCTTTCTCACTTTCTTTATGTTACTCATTGTTTTTTTTTACTTTCCTTATGTTATTCATTGTTTTTCTCACTCTCCTTATGTTATTCATTGTTTTTTCTCACTTTCCTAATGTTATTTATTGTTTTTCTCAATTTCTTAATGTTATCCATTGTTTTTCTATTTTTTCTTATGTTATTCATTGTTTTCCTTACTCTCCTTATGTTATCCATTGTTTTTCTATCTTTCCTTATGTTATTCATTGTTTTTCTCTCTTTCCTTATGTTACTCATTGTTTTTCTATCTTTCCTTATGTTATTCATTGTTTTTCTCACTTTCCTTATGTTACTCATTGTTTTTCTATCTTTCCTTATGTTATTCATTGTTTTTCTCACTCTCCTTATGTTATCCATTGTTTTTCTATCTTTCCTTATGTTATTTATTGTCTTTCTCAACATTAATTTATCCACGTGAATGTAAACTAACGTATGACATTATTTTAAAAGGAGCGTGCCATTATTTGAGGAGGGGACGCACAATTATTCATGAGGTTTAGTGGAAATCACTGAGCGGCGCAGAAAATTATAAGGTTTACATTATGTCAACAAACCGGCTATAACGGGGAAGGACCGGATTGGACATTGCATGCAATTTATTACTTTAGCGTACAAAACTCGCCTAGGAAAATTCCTGTGGTAAAATGTTGGTAGTTCGTCGTTCGAGCTAATTTCTCATGGAATGAAATAATAATTGAACTTTTAATCAGTAGTTTTGTAGGTAGATGCTTGCAGATTGGGGAAAATCTTTTGGCAAGCTATATACCATTGTGCTAAAGTTGTAATAGATCTTTTTTCACATAGGTTGATGTTCTAGATTTATTGATATAAAATAAGTGATCTTCACATCTTGCGAGACGCCGTCATGCGATATTGCTGTGATTGCGGAAATATTGACTCGAGTAAGATTGTTTGTGAATGTTCAAAGTGACGGATTTTTTTAACAATGTATTGATTTACATCTTGAAAGGTGAGTTTAAGCTTTTAAAAACGGCTTGATATTAGCTGTTTATATAATTATGCGTTATCAGGAGATAATTATGTGGCGTATGAGTATTTGAGAGCAAATTTGCATATTGTGATTGATCTGATAGGATTTCGATTGACACAAGTGACAGGATTTTTTTTCCCCTTTGCAGTAAGTTATTTCTATTTTTTGAAAAAAAAAATCTTACGTATTATTCGTTGATATTTTTTGAAAGGTAGTTGATGCCAGTTAATCAAAAACAACAGTGAAAAACTGTGCAAAATACAATGTTATGGAGCGTTGATTTTGCGTAGAGTGATAGCGTCTCTCTTTAAGTTTTTACCACTAGAATGATATGCAATAGGAAGTGAAGAAGACAATGAAAATATAGGAAGATATAAACAATGGTCATAAGAATTGGGGAAAAAAAATGAATACATTAGGAAGTGGAAACATGAAATATAAGGAAGATATAAAAAATGGATAAAGAATTGAGAAAAAATGATATTAAAGGAAATGGAGAAACATGAATACATAAGGAAAGAGAGAATCAGATAATAAGCATAAGGAAAGCAAAATATCAACAGCATGTATGGAAGGAGATAAACGGATTAAGATATCAGGAATAGAGAACAATAAATAACAATAGGAAGTGGAGAACAATGAATGAATAGCAGAAGGGATAAGAAGTAATGCATTTACAATACATGTTAAGATTTAGTCATACGTGAGTCGCAGTACATTCAAGCTGTGCAACTTTCCTCACACTTATGACGTCATCAAGAACCCCTCCAAATTTTACTTGATGTTTTAGATTTCAGGGAGGGAAGATAACGTCCTCTAACTCCATTTCAGGTTGTCGTTTTTCACGAAATAAAAGCACAGTTGTCTACACACTCCACGATTGTTTCGTTTGTATGGTAATAAGTCTTTTAACTATTCACTTGAAAATTAAGTTCATTTTTCCCTAATTTAAGGGTGATTTAGGACTAATTTAAAGTGTTGTGGACCCATTTATTTTTGCAGGTCATTGGACTTATATGTTTAGCTAATTTTGCGCCCCTTTAGTTAAAGGTGAGTCGCTCTGAAATTATG
>CALNVZ010002403.1:0-14282 GCA_940671915.1 Paracentrotus lividus | reverse complement strand
TTTTGATTTAAAACATCTGTCATGAAGTCAAATCTCCCATCAAAAGTTGCAGAGTGTAACAGTCAACAACAAAAAGTAAAAGTTTGAAGTTCAAAATGAGTTCTTATTTATTTTTTTGTTGTATCACTTTCTTTTGTCATCTATTATTTGGATTTTTTAAATGTATTTCTTACTGTTTTTGGCTCTTTTATGTTTCAGAAATGAAAGCAAAATGATATCTTACATTCTAAATATATTTAGGTCTGACATGCAATAATGCAATATTGTTTCACTTAATGGCACATTGTGCAGTTTTCTTTTAAACAATAGTTGCACTACACTTTAAAGGGAAAAGTCACCAAAAGGCATTTAAGGTTGGCAGCGGTTTAATATTAAATATATTAATAATAACACTTTGTATACTGAATGCACCTTCCCCTTTGTTTTATAACACTCCTAAATGCGTTTAAATGGCCTTTAGCATCATATTGGATATCTTGAAATCTATCAAGGTACATTTCTGAAACATAAACGACGCAAAACCATCAAGAAATACTTTAAAAAAAACACAACACAATTGAATACAATATGACAATAAAACAAAAGAATATAAAGGAATTCACAAGAAACTCTCAATTTTTAATCACGATGTTTTTGTTAATATCAAGTGATTGGTAACTTTTAAGAAGAAATATTGGGCTTCATAAAAAAATAATTAAAATATTGATTAATGTGTAAAAATATACCCTTAAATTCTACAAATAAAAATAACTAATAAATTGCTGCCTCACAATACAAACAAATGGAACAAATATGTATTTTTCATTTTCAACTTTCATACAAAATTTGACATTGAACAGATCAAGATCTGATCAATTGATCAGATCAAGATCAATAATCGAATAAATTAATGCAAGATCACATTTTTGCACTTTTTGCATTTTTGCTTTCTTTTTTTTTTTACTCAAGTTATTTCTGAATTCCATGAAGACTTGGTATGATAATCGGAAAGTACATTGGTAGCATAATGTTTTCTTTTTTTTTTTCTTTTTTTTTTTTTTTTTTTTTTTTTTTTTTTTTTTTTTTTTTTTTTTTTTTTTTTTGGGGGGGGGGGGGTACTTTTTTCCTCTTCTTTTCCCCCTCCCCCCTCTTTTTTATGGGAGGGGCCGGGGGGAACGGAGGGGAATCCCGGGCCCACATCATGTGGACTGATATACTGGACACAAAATGCCTTCTATTTCTACTTCTTTGGTGATACACATCAACGCCTGTTCAGCAATTGGATGAGGATTTTGTTGTGTGTTGCCTCTAAAAGTGGACGCTTACTGTGGTTCCCATTTTTATTTATTTGTTTATTTATTTATTTTTCCCCCATTTTTTTTCTTTTTTTAAGTCTGCCTCAACTAAATGGCTTCCAGGGCTCTCTTGAACAGATCAACTCGTGGAAGCTTAATGATACTATGAAAGAGACCATCCCAATCTCTGATAGTTCTTTGGAAGAAGCTGTATTTGCAGGCCTTAAAATGATCAAAAACATAGCTGGGAGCAGGTGTATATATCCAAACTTTCGGAGGGCAGTGTAGAATGCTCTTATTTCAGGTTTCTATATTGACGAAATATTGAGCTCGCTCTTTGGGCTCGCAGATCAACAAACATATTAATTTACACATGCATGCAGGCGTAGATCGAGGGGGCCCAGGGGACCTGGGATCCCCCTCCGCCCCCCCCCCAGGAAAAAAAAATCTTAACACCTACCTACCCCCCCCCCCCACGCCCCCGCTTATCGCACGGCCAGTGTGACGTCAATTTTTTTAGATGTGCCTTTGGTTCGGCAGGTGCGACGGGGAAAAAAAATGGTGTACCAAAATCTGAAATTTCTATTTAGGCCCCCCCTTCTCATGAAATCCTGGATCTGCCATTGGCATGCATACATTATATAAACATTAAAACGCGGTGGATCCAGGAGACAAAGCATCCGCATCCCCCGTATTTTTTTCAATTTGATATACCGACAATTTTCGTCTTGCGCTTTGCGCGCACATTATTTATGAATAAGATATTTATAAATTTTGATAGGATGACAAAAGGCACTAACATTTTCTCGTTTTGCGTTAATATATACAGTGTGTCCCAGAACAAACTAAACCCAACCTTGAGAGTCTCATATTAAAATTGAATACCTTATGAAAACTTGATATTTATTTCATAATAAAGAGTAACTCATTTTCAATTCAATATTATGATACCAAACTTAAACTTGTGTTTTGATTGATAGCTGAGCATTTGAGCCTTAAAAAAGCGTCAAATTTCAAATGTTCCAAGTTTGTGGAGAAGCAGCCCGTGCATTTCAATAGGCCAAGAAATCTATCGTTCTTTATGAATAGACTTAGGAGGGCTGACCTCACACAAAGAATATAATATCTGAAAGCCAGGATTGCTTCTGATAAACTTGGAACAATTTGTTTTTGACTCAAGTGGTCAGTCACCCTCGACAGCACAGGTATGATTTTGGTATCATTGGATATATATGAATTACTCTTTGATATGATATTTAAAAAAAATAAGAAAAATATCATTCAAGTTCAAGTTCAAGTTCAAGAGGTTTTTATTTCTCATGTCATATCAATAGTTTACATATCAATACCATTGATACATAACAACGAATGAATAAATGAATACGAACAATCTGGCTAAGAACAAAATATTCATATACATAATATATAACGTGATTCTAATTAAACTTGCATCACAAGAGAAATGAGGAACCCAAAAATTATGAATTATAATATAAATATAATAAAAATAAGTAACACAATTTTAATACTCAACTCTCATAGTTGGGTTTACTTTTATCTAGGACGCACTGTATATTCAACAAAATATTGCCAGAGCTTCGCGCTCACAATATTGTGAGTGAGATAATTTTCATGTTGAGCATCATGGCGCAAAAAGTGCTCGGAATGCACTAGGGGTGAGTTTGGGGTTCGAACGAACACTTTCCAGTTTCTTGGTGTCGTTAACAGTAGATCAAGTAGAGCTCTAAAACAGACTAAAGTAATAATAGAAATATCAAAATATTAACACCAGAAAATTGAAACAAAATTACTTTACATATGTAATGTAATTGGGGTAGGTTGTTACATCGACATGGGGTAGGTTGTTGTAACAACCTACCCCATGGGTGATTTTACACATAAAATCAACTGTAGCAAAGCCATTAGGCAGAATTACAGGGCATGGCTCAGGGGTATATTAGTGACATACGTGTACTATATTCACAATACCAGACTATCATCATGTGCCTTCAGTTGTAAGAACTATTACAAATTTTAATTTTTGTCAAAAATCACTTGGAACTGTAAAAAATGGTTTTTGTTGATTTACTTTTTAATAAAACAACGAAGAAACCTCACGACCGGCAGTTCATCACAGCTATGTGTAGGCTGTATATAGATGCCAGTTAGCACGAACTCTCTTCTTCCAACTTAGCACACTGAGAACTGTAACAACTGACCCATGTAACTTCCATTCCCAGTCTCCCCTACTTATACTGGATTGTCATCATAGCATTTTCTAATGGGCCGGCGGGAGGGGGGGGGGGGCTGATTAGAAAGTTGATGTCCTGAATACGTGAAAAAGTGTATAATCTTTTCCGCATCTACTGGTTTTCAGGAGAGATTACAATAAAGAAACTAGAGCTTTATAATTGTAATGCGTACAATTATCGGTGGTATGTACTGATATGTATGTGTAATGCAAAAAGTATGCAGCAATTGGCTACAGGAGAGACAGAACAAAAATGAAACGGAAAGAGAGAGTGAAATAAACTTTTTGAAAAAGAAGAAAATGAATTTTGTAATGTGATGAATTTTACATTTAATAACCTTTTACAATTCGATCTTTTGGGAACAGTCTCAGCCTTAACATGAAAAGCATTTGGGAGAAAATCAACCAATATTTATCCTAATAATGACTAAATTTGGATTCAAATTTGGATTGAAAAAAAAAAAAAAAAATGAAATTTTGGGTTTGCATGAAAATATGCCGATGTTTTATTCCTTAGACCCCACATTTTATAAGTGGATTGTATTTACTATGTCATAAACTTTCAGAACATGTGAAAAAAAAATAGGGTTTCGACCTTTCGGAGGAGCTTTGGAGGATTCTAAAGACGTATGTTTTCTAATGTTTTTACGTTAATTGCCCCATTGACGCACACGCGGAAATTGAAATTCGATGAGCGCGTGCGTCTGTATGGTCGGCTGGAAACGATTTAAAATATATAGAAACTCCTAAGAGAAGTGTCTAAATTGCCAATCAAGAAAAAAACCAGGAATTTTACACGATTTACGCGCGGAAATTTTCAAAATTCTTGAAATGGCCTGAAACATACTTTGTATAAATATGGGGTGATTTTGAGCATTTTCAACCTGTTAAAAGCATTTTTATCAAATAGGCTGTCGGATTATTTTTTGTTAGGAAAATGACGCTCTTCAATTTGAGACCAGCCACGGTTCATTTGGCCACAATTTTTGACGCCAACGCTTCTGGACTCATAAAAAAAAGGAAAAAAAAAAAAAAGAAAAAAGAAAAAAAATGGCATTTGCAATAGATGGTGTATCCAACTCTGAAAAGATAATTGGGGGTTGCCATTGATCCTGAAGAATTACTCAGGATTTTGTGTAGGCATGTTTTTGGCCAAAAATGGCATATTTTGGTAAAATTGACAAAATTCGCGTGCGCGTAGTTCCAAATTGAAAAGACCATCATTTGGTTATGAATAGTCTAAAAGGTAGTGATTATGGAGTCAAATTGTTGTAAATATTCTCAAGATTACTTTAAGAGCAAAAAATCAATGATCTCAAGCTGCATTCTTCGCCGACACGCATTAATGCGCGCAAAATCGTGCGCGCGCAATTTTTCTTGAAATGCTTAAAATGACCTGAAACGTACTCTACTTCAGCCATAAAGTGATTTTGAACATTTTAAAATTTTTGCGCGCGCGTAATTCCTTAATGGGCGTACTTACGCGCGCGCATTATGTTCTAAAATATGCGCTTCAATTTGAAGTTTATGTGTACTAAATATGATTGATCCATGATTATTAGTTATGAAGTTATGACTGATAATGTGATTTTACAAAATGGCGTCTAGATGACGTCACATTATGCTAATGAGCTAGAAAAGATTTCAGTGCTCAGATTTCATAATGATCTACCATTGCTGAAAATTTTATTTAATTTAATGCATTATTTTTTTAGTTATCGTGTCTACAACAATTGTACAGAAGAATAAAAAAAAAAAAAAAAAAAAAAAAAAAAAAAAAACAAAACAAAAAAGAAGATTCGGACAATAACAAGAGGTGAAATGTACATACGTACATACCACCTAATGAGACGGCTTGTCCAATGCAAAATACATGTACATTTCAAATGTGATGAAATGACATGCCTTCTTTAATCGCCAATTTTGACTACAAAGCCGGAGGTTAAACCAAATTAAATTCGCCAATGTTGTAGGGAATTGTCTCGGCTACAACATACTGAAATTTTGAAAGAGAAACGGCACATATTTACTGAGGAAAACTCCTCCTTGTACCAAGATTTTGTC
The DNA here is from genome assembly GCA_940671915.1 of Paracentrotus lividus. Lineage (NCBI taxonomy): Eukaryota > Metazoa > Echinodermata > Echinoidea > Camarodonta > Echinidae > Paracentrotus > Paracentrotus lividus. The sequence continues at coordinate 8,693 of CALNVZ010002403.1, read as the reverse complement.
GTCATAGAACTCAAATCGGTAATTTTGAAACACAAAAATAGAAATTCTGAGCTTAGAAGCCATTATCATAACGTTGCAATGACGATAAGTAAGAAATGAGGTATCAAATCGCATCTACAACTCATAAAAAAAAGGAAAAAAAAAAAAGAAAAAAGAAAAAAAATGGCATTTGCAATAGATGGTGTATCCAACTCTGAAAAGATAATTGGGGGTTGCCGTTGATCCTGAAGAATTATTCAGGATATTGTGTAGGCATCTTTTTGGCCAAAAATGGCATATTTTGGTAAAATTGACAAAATTCGCGTGCGCGTAGTTCCAAATTGAAAAGACCATCATTCGGTTATGAATAGTCTAAAAGGTAGTGATTATGGAGTCAAATTGTTGTAAATATTCTCAAGATTACTTTAAGAGCAAAAAATCAATGATCTCAAGCTGCATTCTTCGCCGACGCGCGCGCGCAAAATCGTGCGCGCGCATTTTTTCTTGATATGCTTAAAATGACCTGAAACGTACTCTAATTCAGCCATAAAGTGATTTTGAACATTTTTTAATTTTGTGGCGCGTAATTCCTTAATGCGCGTACTTACGCGCACACATTAGCCCGTATTCTGTTCCAGGGGTTTAGAATTGTGCTGTAGCACGAAAATAGTAAGGGTAATGAGACGAGAAGGCAACGCTGATTTGCACGCTTCTCTATGAAGCGTCAGTGAAGCGTGCGTCCTATCGTACGAAAGTAGATTCAGATGACGTCATTCGGGATCAATTATGTACACACATTTCTAAAGAATTCTAAACTAGGGGTATAGGTGGTTTAGAATTTGATATGGCTTTGCGAGTTTTATGTCGGAGGAAGCTAATTTATCTATTTTCTCGTTAACTTGAAGTTAAAGGTTGTTTAAACTTTGTTTAAGAATTAGGTGCATTATAGACTCGGGAGCAAAACCGAGGAAGTTTGTTGTTCAGGGAGGTTGCAAACAAATCTATTTCCAGGCTCCCGAACCTCTGAGTTACTAACTCGAAGACATGAGGGGACAACATCCATTCCGATGGCAGCAAGCGACCTCGGGATAGAAAGTCTGCTATCAGATTGTCCTCCCCCGGAATGTGGGAGGCAACCGGGACGATCTTCTCCCGATTGCACCATTCCCAAAGGAGGAACGCTACCCCGTTCAACTTCAAAGAGTGTGTCCCTCCTTGTTTGTTGATGTAGGCCTTCACAGAGGTGTTGTCCGTGAGAATCAACACCGAACGGCCCACCAACAGGTCGCGAAAACGTTGGAGGACAAACAGAACTGATAAAAGTTCCAGAACGTTGATGTGAAGCAGCGGCCTCGGAAGGACCCAAGATCCGGAAACCATCCGACCTTGACAACGGCCCCCCCCCCAACCTTGAAGTGACGCGACCGGGGTCACTGTAACAGAGGGAAGAGGGTCTTTGAATCTCTTTCCCTGAAGAAGAAAGGTACGGTTCGTCCAAGGAGAGAGAAGCTTCTTGATCTCCACCGAACGAAAAGTCTCCTTTCCTACAGCAAACCCCAAAAGATCCCTCGACGAAGGGTCTATTGGGATGTGGAAATAGGCATCGCTCAGGTCGAGGGACACCGCAAAGTCGTCCTGACCGAGAGCCGGAAGAATGGAGGCTAGATGGTCCATCCTGAAGGGTGACTTTGCGATGTGTCTGTTGATCCTCTTCAAGTTGAGGATCATCCTGAGCGAGCCTGAACGCTTGGGGATCACAAAAACGGGGGAGAGACACAGAAGGTCGTGCTCCCCCACCCGTTCGACAGCGTCCTTTTTCAGGAGCGAGGTAACTTCGGAAACAATATGTTCCTGAAAAAGGATCGATTGCGGCGGTGATCGACTTCGGATAACACCCCTTGGAAGAGGCTCTTCTAGATCTATCCGAAGTCCGTTCTTGATCACGGAGAGGACGAAGACGTCGTCCGTGATCGACTTCCAAGCCGGAAGAAACTTCCGAAGTCGAACACCCACCGGATCTCCAAGCGAACTCGGGAAGTCATCTGGAATAATGCTTCCCGCCCTGACGAAAGGGCTGATTCTTCGCGAAGCCTCGGGAAGAGCCCCTACCACCTCCACGTCCTCGACAAGGAGTCTGGTCTTGAAAAAACACCTGTCGATCATAAGAATCATGAGAAAAGTCAGCTACCCTACGATCCTGAGGAGGAGCAGCCGGGGCCGAACTGGCAGGAACGGGAGCCGTCTTGTCCTTGTTCTTCTTGCCCTTCCTGAAAAGAGGAGCTTTGAAGAAGCCAGGTTTAACAGACCTAGGAGACGATGGGGCCTGACGAACATCTCTAATAGATGTTGACAGTTCCTGGGCCTTCTTACGTGAGTCAACTTCTTTTTGCAAGATGTCTGCCAAGTTGCTCCCGCAAAGGAAGGGGGAAGTCACGTCAATCTCCTTGACATATCCGGGATGAGGGATTGCTTGATATGAAGAGTCTCAAGCACATGAACTTTACGGTCATTATCCAGCAAGGTGGATGTAGCCGAAATCTGAGAAAACAAGAGAGAAGAAACCTCCCTAAGGGCCAGGAGAATCTCAGCCCGGTCTGGCGGAGAAATGCCCAACTCCTGGGCGCCAGCCAAGAGTTCCAAAAGCATGTCATTCAAGACAGATAAACGAAGACTGCCTGTGATAGCAGACGAAATGTCAAAATCAGATTTGTCAGATTTCAATAAGGTAGTCTTCCCGGTCTTATCGAAAACATCAGCCAACTTCAGGACCTCCGGGGAGATGGGCTTTGGTGTTAAAGGACCATCGTCCCCCTCCAAAAAATACCCGACACTTGTCTCAGAATATCTTGTGAGGCTTTCCTAGGTTTTGTTGAAGTACAGACGAATTCCTCTTTATGAATGGTCCTGTCTCGAGCTGAAAAGACGTAAATAAAGGGCTTTCGCCTACCCGAAAAGAAACCTTACGCCCCTCCGAAGTTTCAGGGGTCACTCCGACCTCTGGGGAACGTATTTATGAAATAAGCCTGTGACTCGCTTCGCCAAAGGAAGCTCTACAACGACTTCAGGTACAATCTTCGTCGGATGAAAATATCCACCGAAGCATTAACTTGGGAGGGATCCGCGTATCAACCATAACCGAATGGCGGCGGTACAAGGGAGTCGGATGAGATTCAAACAATGAGTCGTGAGAAACAGCCACCGAAACGATCTCATCGTCTGACGAGGAAGCATCATCTCAGCTCCTCACAGGAGGGGGTGGGAACACCACTAGAGGTGAGTCGGGAGTGGTGACGTACCACTCCCTCGTAACGTTCAACCCACTCGCGAACCTCCGGAGGTACAACCCAAACTACCCGGATCGGCATCCGGGAGTTGATGTCTACCGCGAAAGGAAGTGTTCCAACCTTGGGGGGACAGGGTTCCTAACGAAAACCGGATCCGGGTTGGCAACGAACGAAGTCGCTCTGAACCCGAAGCGCCGACTGTAAAGGGCACTGATCCGCGCGGGAACCGGATCGGGATCCGAAATGCAAGTCTACGACGCTTCACTACGGAAGGGCCCGCCTCAGATTGCGGTGCCAGATCCGAAAGAAAACCCGAAGTCTTGAAGAAGAAACGGGGTGTGGGATTTTTTTTTTTTTTTTTTTTTTCTTTCCTCTTAAAATCCGACTGGATTCTCATCCGAAAAGACGATGGTTTGGATTGGGACGGTGGGGGGGGGTTGGGGCAGGGCGCTTTCTTTCAAAAAAAAAGAAAAAAAAAAAAAAAAAAGAAAAAAAAAAACGGGTCCGCCCGCCCCGTACTTGTAATTAAAAATAAAAGAGCTCCCTGTTTATAAAAGAATAAAAACACGGACCCTGGCTCCGAACAGAAACCGGAGCGGGAATCCGAAACACGTTCACGCCTCACGACGTAAGTTATCGAAACAGAAGGGGACACAATAACTCCGAGATGATAAAAAATCGGAGAGAGGAGGACGGACCCCCGCCACCAGAAAAGGTGGGCGAAACCGGACATTGCGGGGGGACGTCCCGCTCTGCCGGATACCCGCCGACGAGTAACAGAGCGACGGCTTTGGACGTGCCAGCCAGGCTAGTGAGGAACCGACGAGCGGCCTACTATCCGAGGATACAGGTCCGCCTTGGACGGTACTCACTCCCAAAACCGGTACGGAAACCGACTTGCGGATCCTATTTACCTCAGTTAAGGGAACGGCGCCGATATCCGATCCGGTCAAACTCGATACAGAAACCGAGATCGATCCGGTTATGCCAGGCGAAGCCGGAGGCACAATGGATTCGGCGCCGTGAGAGAAATGAACCCGGCACCTTCAGCGTGAACTGAATTAGCCAGCGAACCGGCCACCGGTTGTGAAACCGATGTAACAACCGTTTTAGATCTCCCGTTAGTCGAACGGGGCAAAGGATTATCGGACTCGGCGCGAGGGCCGTAGCCGTCATCATCCTCGACGCTGCTAAACCTGTCAGGCATCAACGGTCCCGTACTGTGAGGGACCGACGAAGCCCGAGCAGCGAGGTTTTGTCCGCCAGTGTTCGACCCAAAAATACTCACCCCCGAAGTCCGAGGTGGTGAAGAAGGAGGAAGGACGGCGTCTAAAGCCTCTTCAAACGACAAGCCTCTCACCCCCTTCAGGGGGGACTTCTCAGAAGAAAACACACGCCTACTCGCTAATTTCCTCACCGGCTTCTTCTTTTTTGAAGAAGACACGAGAAGAAATTTAGACATGACAATCTGTAAAATAAAAAAAGAGAAAGAAAAGTGTTCATACACAAAGGGGTAAATAGGCGGGTCTATCAAAGAAGCGGAGCACATAAAAGCTGTGCGCCGCAACATACACACAACACTCAAACGCAAACAACGACACGTATTACATACACGCAGTAATGAACGTACGAAAGTCTACGGGAAGAGAGAGCGTGAAAAGTAAACGATCACCGAGAGATAAATACTATCAAATCTCGGTAAAACCAAAAAACTAGACCCAAAAAGAGAGCTCAGAATACTCAATATGATTATCCTGAGAAATATAACCTCGCAAAACACCGCAAAGTAGTCCCAAAAGGGAGAAAAACACGCTATTTTTGGCGCTGGCAAAAATATACGACTTATCTCAACGGAGGCGAAGAGATTAGAGGAAGAGTATCAGATTGCACGCGGCTGCATCCTTATCAATGGAGGGCGCCATTCAAGGGGGGTGGGGGTAAATAGGCAAATAATAAGGCAAAAATTTTCGGTGAAAATTTCGAATTTTCGATTTAGTGCGTTTGAGGGTCAAATAGCAATGGTAGGGCCTGTATAGGTTCTAATTGATGTAAAATCAATCGGTATCTGCAGATAGAAAAAACAAAAAAAAATGCCATAATATTGTTTGTATTAATGGATTTTTGTTTTTTATTATCAAAGGTAGAATTAGCTAATAACAGCCGCCCTCCGTGACAAACTGTTTGACTGATAACTCCAGAAGTAGTTAAAAATGGCTTTTGCGTTCAACAAACACTCGTCGTAACTTTAGAGTTCCAAATCACGGAGCCTAGAATCTTCTTTTCCAATTTCTTCCCTTCCTGCAAGAATGTCAAGTCAATGCTTTTTTTTTTTTGGAAAAATTGGTGTCCATAAACGATCAAATCAAATTATAACTTTCGTCAGTGGAAAAAAAACTTGTGGAAGGATTAGACGATTTATTTCTTTCTTTCTAAAAATGTAATTAGCCAAGAAACTACCTGCTCACCGGCTCACGCTCTAAAAATAAATCGATATAGCAACCCCCTCAATGCCGAAAACTGACCCTTTATTCGGCAGTATAGTCAAGGGGAAGAATTTGGAGTCAAAACTTGCGCCTCTCATTAGAGTGCAAAGCTAACTCGATTTCTTTTTCCCAGTTTTAGCATACGAAGCTTGATGATTGCCCTTCCTATATAAACCCAGTCTCGAAATCTGAATCAATATGCACACATTTTTTTTCCCCTATCAGCTGTTCAAAGTCACGAACTTTCAGAAGGGTTGGGTCGAATGAATATCTCTTGCTCTCTGTCGGCAAATTAGAGGCGTGTGAACCCAAGGGACGGCACAGCACGGCGTTGCGATCGACGTGTCAAGCAGGTAATATATCATGTGGTCCAACAGCCACAGTCAAGTGGTTGAAATTTTTCGATCGAAATGGTATAAAATCTAGATTTCTAGCTAGGGCCTACATCATTTGCAGAATGAGCTTTTTTGGTGTTCTTCATTTTTAAAAAAAGGAAGAAAACACCAAAACAAAACACACAACATCCAACAACTGAAAGCTTCTTCCTTTTTTATTTTAAAGGGGCTGAACAACAAAAAAAGGTGAAATAAGGGGTTTACACCTTTTGGGCACATTTTATAGCCAAGCACCATATGCGTGTAATTATTTCAAACACGGACAAAGTACTCCGTATTAGAGCTTTGGATCTCTTAGCCATTCATCAATATGAGAAAAACTTAACTCGTAGAAAAACAAATTTGCGCCCTCAAATCCTGTGCCGTACAGTCACATGTGACGTGTTGAACGCCATCTACGCAAACAACCATCGTTCCTTTTCTCTCTCAGCATGCTCCAGCAGTACAATCGTCGGTATCTGCAGATAGAAAAATGCCATAAATATTGGTTTGTATAATGATTTTTTTGTTTTTTTTTTTTTATATCACAGGTAGAGTTAGCTAATAACAGCACCCTCCGTGACAACTGGTTGACTGATACTCAGAAGTAGTAAATGGCTTTTGCGTTCACACTCGTCGTAACTTTAATTACCAAAAATCACGAGCCTAGATCTTATACAATTTCCTCTGCAAAGGATATGTCCAAGTCATTAGCTTTTTTTTTTTTTTTTGAAAATTGGTGTCCATAAAACGAATCAAATTAATACCTTCGTCAGTTGAGAAAACTTTTGTGGGGGATAAGAACGATTTTATTCTTCTTTCCCTCTCTAATGTAATTTAGCGCAGAAAACTATCCTGCTCACCGGCTCACCTTAAAAAATAAATCGATATAGAGGCGGCACCCCCTATGGCCGAACTTTGTACTTTAATTCCGGCAGTCAAAGGAAGAATTTTTGAGAATCAAAACTTGCGCCTCTCATAGAGTGCCCAAGCCTTAAAACAAACTCGATTTTTTCGTCTCCTTTCTTCTTTTTCCCTGTTCCAGTTTTAAGGCAATTACCGGAACTTGAATGATTGCCCTTCCTACTATATAACCCAGTCTCGAAATCTGATCATATGGACACATCTTTTCCCTATCAAGCTGTTTCAAGAGTCAAACCGAAACTTTCAGAAGGGTTGGGTCGAAAATGAATATCTCTCTTGCTTCTCTGGTCCGCAAATTTAGGCGTGTGAAAACCCAAGGGTACGCTCAGCACGGGCGTTACGGTCGCGCTTCAAGCAGGTATCATGTGGTCCAGCATGTCAGTGGTTGAATTTTCCGAAATAATATAAATCTAGATCTAGGCTAAAAGGCCACAATTGAGAATGAGGCTTTTTTGTTCTTCTTTTAAAAAAGGAAAGAAAACATTTCACTGAAGCTTCTTTTTAAAAAGGGCTGGAACAAAAAAGTGAAAAAAGGTTTTGTTTGGCCAACATTTTAAATAGCGCATCATGTGTAATTATTTACACGGTGTGGACGATGAGGACAGTACTTCCGTATTAGAGCTATGGATCTCTCTAAAAGCCAATTCATCAATGAGGAAACTTAACCCTCGTAGAACAATTTTGCGGAGCCCCTCAAATTTCCTGTGCCAGTTATACAGTCAAAACAACATGTGAACGTGTGAAACCAAGGGTACGCTCAAGCAACCGGCGTTGACCGGTGACGGCCGCGTCAAGCAGGTAATCATGTGGTCGCAGTCCAAGTGGTGAAAAAAATTTCGAAATGATATAAATCTAGATCTAAGGCTAGGCCTACAATTTGCAAGAATGAGCATTTTTGGTTCTTTCCATTTTAAAAAAGGAAAGAAAAAAACCAAAACCCAAACTAAAGAGCTTTCTTTTAAGGGCTGAAGAACAAAAAAAAGTGAAAAGGTTTGCTTTTTGGGGGCAACATTTTATTTTAGCAGCATCCATGTGTAATTTATTTCAACACGGACAAGTACTCGTATTAAGAAAGTATAATGGATTCTCTAAGCCATTCATCAATTTGAGAAAACTTACTCGTAACAATTTTGCGCTCCTCAAATCCTGTGCCAGTACAGTCACATGTGGAAATGAACGTGTTGACGCCATCTACGAAACACCATCGTTTCTCGCATGCTCCCGCAGTACAAAGATCTCGGTATCTCAGATAGAAACATGTCCATAAAATATTGTTTTGTATTAATGGAATTTTGTTTTTTTTTAATTTCCACAGGTGATTAGAGCTAATACACAGCACCCTCCCGTGACATGTGGACTGATACTCAGAAGCAGTAAAAAAATGGCTTTTTTTGCGTTACGTCTGTCGTAACTTTAAAGAGTTTCCAAATCACGAAGCCTAGATATTTCCAATTTCTGCAAGGAATGTCCAAGTCATGCTTTTTTTTGGAATTGGTGTCCATAAACGAATCAAAATTAATACCGTCGTCAGTGAGAAAAACTTGTAAGAGGATGAACGAATTTATTCTTATTTCTTCTTTCTAATGTAATTTAGCCAAGAAACTACCTGCTCACCGGCTCACCATTAAAAATAATTGATATGGAAAGTA
>CALNVZ010002399.1:1829-20378 GCA_940671915.1 Paracentrotus lividus | reverse complement strand
TGCTACAAATAAAAATAAGAATACTTATTTTTTATTGGTATCATCATTACGTGACATGCGGAACAGCAAGTAATTTATGTTATCCAATAAACAACAACGAATTGCAATTTAGGTTAATGAGAAGAATTGACATTGTCAACAAGCTGTCCACTTATACCATAGGGATATTATTGCATTATGGGGTGGCTTGCATTTGAAATAGAGCTCAAAATTTATCATTTTGTTAGGTTAATACTATTGTAGATACATATATACCAGCTATAGATATCAAGAAATAGAATTGGCTGCAAACTATCTCACCTTTAATTCTAGTAATCTAAAATTTCTACCTCAGTTCTCTTCTTACTTTTTGGTGACGAAGATGTCTTCTCGCTTGATGGTTCCGTCAATCGTCTTAGCTTTGATCCCCTTCAGCCGACCTCCTTTCTCATTAACCTCGTTAGTATTAATATATAGCCAGGCGTCAAATGTTGTCGGTAGCCGCACGCGATGGCCGTCTCCACGGCGGTACACGCATTTTTCCCGCCTCCGACTTTTGTTTGCAAAAATTTAGAACAAAAAAAAACAAAAAAAAAAATGAAATTATTGTCATACATTCTAAATAAACACGTTAACATTCATATCTTGTATCATCTGAATTATTTTTATGATAGTGGGAGTAATTAAGAGGAACGCTCATTGCCTATAGAACTGATAGCCACTACCTCCTTTGTTATATAGTCAAATTTTAAGCTGGCAGCCCCTTATTCTTAAAATAGTATTAACACATTACAACTTTGAATAACAGACGGGCCCTTTCAGTGTGAATAATAGTACGAATGACTGAATATCATATTTTAGCGCGCTGAGCGCGTATGGCATAATATTCGTCACACAGATTAACTCGACAGTTATAGTAGTAGATTACGAGTCTAATTAATTAGTTATCGATTGTGAGTATATAGCATAGAAAAATGTGATTATTTGGTCTTACTGCATGTTCCAAAGACCGAAGGAGTGGGTACTGTTTTCCCACCCGGTAGAAATGTCATGGATGTTTGAATAAGCCACTAGATCTCCAGGCTGCAACCAATCTAGAGGTTGGATAAATAGTTCTTATAAAGCAAGATATATGCACATAATACGAAAACGTCTAGTGAGCGATGAAATGCATGTGCAATACTATAGCAATGATCCTGTTCAACGTGTCTTGTGTATTGCCTAAAAAATTGATCTGATAGAGGGCGCTGTACCGCATTGGACTTTGTGTTAACCGACGTAGGCTTCAAAGCGTATAGTAATTTAATCAAACCAACTCAACCGAGTGATCTTTAATTGCGGAAAACAAGTCCTGAGGAATATTTGTCAACTCACGGTTTCATCTCCTTTTCTAACAAACAGTTTGGCGCAATTCTCTGATTGTCTTTAATAACCTAAATGGACCTAAACCCATCATGGTGTACTGACAACTTGGTCTAACTTCCCCCTTTGGTCTATATCATGTTTGAATGGTCTAATTCCGCACTTGGTCTAATGACCCACCAATTGCTCTAAAAATGCCATTTACTTTAAAACAGCTATTATTAAACTCCGCCCCTTCCCCCCCTCATGGGGCGGGACGGAACAGTATATGATATAGTATTAATCTTCCTGCGTGTCAAGCATTAGCATATATGCACTCTTGCCCACTATTTATAAGAAATGTGGGAAAATATCTGTCTATACGATTATACATCTACTCTCTGTGACATGTTTATATTTCTTGTATCGTGCGTTCATAATCTCGTACTTTAAAAAAAAAATCCTGTTCGATTGGGGGGGGGTGCAGGACCAGTTTTCGGCTCCTCAGAGCCTATGTTAACACACTTCGCACTATGTGTCCGATGAAGATAAGATTAAGATGCAATGTAAATGAGAGTCAGCAGATACTTGTCTTCTAATTCTGCTTAAGTGCAAACTCCGTTTAACATTTTATTGTTTTTTATATGAAAAAAAAAAGAATAGCCTGTTCGCTGAGGACGAACGGTTTGTAGTTGTTAGTTTTGGAGATTATTGATTCATGACCTTCAAATACGCTCATCAACACCTTTGACAAAATTTTATAGGTTGGCGTCCAAGAAATTTTTTAGATAGATATATCAGTGGTTCCATGTGAACTGTGTAAATATATATCAATGATGCATTTTTGACTTTTTTTCCAACACTCAGTTTTTACGTCAGGGACGATTTACTGAATCACCTACTGGTATTTATAGTATAACATGTACTTGGTTCTTTGTCTTCTTGGCCTCGAATAAAATATGCTTAATCGTGACAAAGAAAATTGTCTGCTTCAAACATCGCACACGATTCTCCCTGGTGGAAAGAAGTTACCTTAATCCTTCTTGATTTTGGAACTTGGGCAAGGTAGGAACAACGGCGCTTTTCAAAAACCCCGATTTCTATTATGAATTGTACTCCTCATTCTCTCCTATGAATTAGTGTGTAGTTATGTAAAGATAAGTAGATTCCAAATATGATATCTAAAAGCTAAACCGTGGCAATTTTCCCTTCACTCATTTTCTCTCCCTCCCCATTTTTTTTCTTCAAATTTATCTTATAGAATGATATCGGGGTTGAGCTCCAGTTAAAAGGATTTTTCTTCTTTTTTTTCTTTGATGACCATTTTCTTTGCTTACCTATGTTATGATTATATTGTGATCCTTTTTCAATTGCTTTTATTTTTGTTATGTCAGCAATTTAGTGTAGTATACTTGGCCTTCATTTTATTACATTAATATAACATTTTGGCCACACTCGAACCCATGTGTGGTTAAAGTTCATGTTACGTGTTACATTTCCATGCTATTTTGTTTGTGGTTATGTCTCTGTAACATGCTACATTTCCCATCTTATTTTGTTTGTGTTTTTTTTTCAAAATAGAAGGCCGACTGCAACTGATTTATTTCATATACATCTTATACTATAATTATATATTATCTCGATTCTTTCATTGACAAATCTGAGTGAATCGGTGCTTCGTTTACATGAGTTGCTTCCTTTTAGATAAACCACATAATTTAAGGTCCACTTTATGTCTTGATTATCATATTTATATTGGTTTTTACAAATTAACAGGGGTTTGTGTATTGAATTTATTAATACATCTTCAAAAGGTTTTCGGAGAACCTCCCTTTTGCGAATTGAAGGTTTTATATGGAATAAAGTAATTATTACACACAGAAAATGTTCGGTGAAATGGCTAATTGACGTAGATGAAATTTTAAACTTTAGTTTTGTATTCAATTGGGTTTTGCATATTTGGCATGTTTGGGCGGTTAAATTGAAAATTAATGCAATCGTGTCTTAAATTATGAATTTCTATAATAGTGAGAGTTCTGCTATGGGCAGGCGCTGGGAGTTTTTTTATTTATACACGCGGCTAAATCAATGATTTAGGCTTGCCGAACACAAAATGTGCACCAATCTCCGACCGTGCACTGTGATGCATTTTCACGCCGGTCCGTTAAATTATATTTAAGCTCAAGCTTGACGTGCTTGAGCTAGTGCAGCAACAGTTTGGTGTTTTTTATATTCGATCCACCAACTAAACTCGCTATTGGGTTTTTTTAAAGCTCGAGTTGAGTTGAGTTAGTGCAACACCGGCCTAATAGTGAAACAATTAATGATGCAAAATCTGAATTTTCAGGGTTGTCGCTCTTCGGACACATTATTACACTGCACTAACAGCATGTAAGGCCCCCAGCTCAAATTTTTGCAAGCCTTGAGTTTACAACGTTACAAATTTCATGATGTTTTTTCGGTGTCTAGTTGTTTGAAGACTTCAGATTATCAAAATAGGTCAGCGATAATCCAAACCAGCAAGTGGCGCTCCATATTGTACCAATCATTTAGGCAATCAAGGCTCGACAGAAGAGGCTTATACGCAAGGGAATCCGATGCACTACTCTGGGCGATCACATTCGGACGCCAATGATGAGACGTCGCTCCATAAAAAAAGATTTATGAATAAGGGAACTAAATTGAACTCAGTTTTAGCTGAGTCATTTGACATCATGCCTTGAAAAAAAATATTATATCATACATGTGCATCGTGATTTTACCAGGTCAACTTGCCATTAACAATTATCTTACCAAACCCTTTTTTTATTCAGGAATAGGTTGTTCTGCTGTGATAAGGTGTGTTGCTTTCTTTTGACATTTTCCGCTGATACGTCCTTGCTGATCCCTTAAGCAGTGATCATAGTTTTATTAAATCTAATAGATTTAAAACACCTTTACTTATTGAATTTTATTAGGGGTAGAATCTATGATAAAAACATATTTACCTAGTAACACAAATGTGTATTTTCAAACTGATGTGCTCGATTTGCTATAAGCTTCGGATTCAGGCAGAATTCCTCATGAAAAAATATTATTTTAGTTCAATGGTATATAGATATATATCGGAGGAGACTAGGGGTGGTCTACTTTTGGCCCGGAGATCATCTATGTGTGTCAACTTTAACCTTTGTCATTGATGAAGCTATAAATAGAATTCTTTTGGTATCTTGGCATTACAACATTGATAATTTTAAATTTTTACACATGCCTAGCTATATTCCCTACTAATCTGCTATCCCACATCAGAAAAAATAAAGCCCATTCATGATTGAAAATTTTTGTGCTAGGGGAACACTAATGAACAAGAGCACATATAACAAACTCATTCATAGGTTAGTTTTGAGAGATTAAAAGCGTGGGCAATTGTTCTGCTTCTGGTTTATGTGGGTGTGATAGTCATCTAATTGAAATAATTTTAGATGAAAACTGTTGTTTTGAATATGTTGTTAAAACCTGAAAAATAGGAAGTAAAAACAAATAACCAGAATAGAACTTCCAACTCCGTGAATAAGTCTGTATGCAATTAGTAAAAAGGATGGATGAGGGGTAGTGTAGATGAGTCATTCATTGTGGGTCTTGTATGTCGGTCCCTGCGTATGACATAACAGTGTATAGCTCGCAGATAAGCGTAAGATGGGGCAGATTAAATTTGTAGACATTTTGTAACATAAATATATTGTATTGATTTAGTTGATTTCCACATTTTGGCGACGCAATTATTGTATTAACATCATTGTTGGTGTTGATAAGTGTTTAGGATAGCAACCATTATTATACATTACCATCATTAATTAGCATAATACATTATGGAATTTATAAGTCAATTACAATAGGGGCATGCACTAATCACATGAGCATATGATCCTGGGCCTTCTACGACTTATCCCATGTTTTGGTTGTAATACTGGCGCCCCCCCCCCGCAAAGAATGTTAACATAATGGGTACTTAATTATGCAAATCGAGAGCTAGAGCGTTTTACTCTTCCTTTGTATACTTATAGGCGATAGAATATGGAGAGTGACAGTATAGATTATTTTCATGATTTGAATCATATGGACTTTTCTTTATGGTAGAAGTGGAAATGTGAAAAGGGGCCATAATTCCCACCAGTTCTCCCGCCTATATTTTATTTAATAAGTTATATATCAACTATTGAGGTTTCTTTGCAAAATATAGCGCTTTGATACAGTTTTTCCATTTGATAATTAAATTTTTGTTGTCCGTCGGTTTGGAAAGTAAAAATGTATAATCACAAAGTTGCATTAAAAGTATTAACTAAATATGGATTACAGCCGGCTCTACGTAATCATGTAGGATGATTAAATGCATCTCGCTTAATGATACGTTCAGACGAATCCCGCCCTAGTGCGTTTCGACGATAAACTCATTTTATAACCAAATTACCATATTATGCACGTCTAGTATCACTTAACGATCTCTGTTTTCAACGCAGTTGTGGGTGTGTTCACGATCATTAATATTTTCTTGTTATTCCATTCTGCGTCAAAGCACTGTGTGTTGAGACAAGATAAAACGAGAGTTTTGAAGCTCCTGATAAAACGAAGAGAACGGCGATGAAATTGATCGTGTTGGTCGTTTTGTGGCTCTATGACAGATTGGAGCCTCCGCCATTTACTTTAAGTTTTTTTATCTCTTTCGAGAATTGTCTACACTGAGGCTCATTTCTCGAAATATGTTTATATATCTCATTTCCTGTCAATACCATGGACAGGTTTTATTATACTGCAGTAGATAGTGAAGACAGAAGAATGACTCCATGTGTGGTTCTGTGGAAACGGCCATTCGTCGCAACTGTGGATATTCGCTTTATAGACACAGGCATACTGTGCGCGACATGAGAGCAATGGGAGGTGACATGAGGTATAGATGCATCATATTATAGATGGTTGACGTGGTTCAATTACAATAGTCGGTGGAGTGTATTGAGATCTTATTTGTTCACCGTAACAACTCCATTTTATCCTACTATTATAATACATCACGAATAGTAGGCGAATTTCTAGATAGGGAATTAATCAGATATTTTTATCCTTAATAAGTTGTAAGATGACACTGAATATGATGGTATATTTGGTGGGTACGGTTCTCTTTTTAATTAGACCGTGTGGGGAATTGTATCCGCTGTATCCAAAGACCATAATAATACATGGATAATCGTGGACAGATTGAGATGCTGAAATTTTTGCTGAGGTTTTTATTTCGCGGGAGATCTTGCCCGGTGTTATTAGAGTTTACACTTCTATCATCACTAACGATAACTCTAATAGCAATAGCACATCTTAAAAAAATAGCAGACCAATATTATATGTCGCATTAAAAAGTGCTGTGTGATTTCCACACTTAGTTCAATAAGTTAACATACAATAATAGTAAGATCTCATGTGTAAATTATGTCGCATATTCTATCTTAATTATAGAGAAAAGTATATTGTTGGTATCAGAAACGCCACTGGTGATATATATCTTATACTAGTATACTCATACTAGTGAGTAAACTAATATATACAACTATATCATTAGCTATATGACTATGACTTATATACTCCCCTCCTCTCTAGCTCTGTACTGTTGCTCTATATATCGTTCTGTCTCTCTCGGTCTCCTCTCTCTTCTCTCCTCTCGTTTATCTTTCTCACTCTCCTCATAATCAATTCTAGCCTCTCACTGGTGTAAATATGTTAACAGTTAACGTATGAATCGGGGCCAACGCTGGTTCGGGCCTGCGATTAATCAATCGTAAATTAAACACGGCGCGTCGATTTATCTAAGAGGTCAGAGCAACGAAAGTGTACGTTGGAATACGGCTGAGAAGCCGCAAAATCTATACAGCTTGGCTTGCAAAATAAATAATTTGCCTCACAAAAACTCGCTTAAAAGCTGTCCTGCAGCTTGGAATGGAATTGTCCGTTCGCGCTTCAAGCAATTCGTAACTCTCCGTCGTGGAGATAAAAGTAAATTTGATGAATTTGTTGTGTCACAATGTTAGATCTTAAGTTTTAATTTAGACTTTCTCAGCAGACCTAGATATAGGAGGTATAATACACATTTGGCAGCTTATAACATTTAGTTCAGTGATGAAGTTGTAATTAGCTTCTTTATTTCACATAGATTGAAGTTCCCAACGATTAATGATATAACGCTTGGTTTCGTAGTGTCACGCTCAGCCATCTTGAGCGAAGACCGCACGTCACACATGCTATATCGCGTGACCGCGAACATTTTTTGCTCCTGGCGACAATTGCTCCCGGGCTTTCTCACTCTTCGTCTAAGATTATAGGGTTAGGGTTAGGCCGTAAGATACTAGGGACTCTCTACTCATTAGGGTTTATAAGGGTAAGAGTTTGGGTAGGGTAAATGAGTGAGGGAAGTCCCTGGTTTGATAGATTAGTCCATCTCGATTAGTGTATGGAATTTATAGCGGAGAATAGTTTGTCTGCGTGTGACGCAAATGTCGGTGCGAAATCTGCGATATGATGCATGTGTATAATGCGGATATATCGACTCATCGAAGGTAAAGATCTATCATGTGATAATACTTCTCAGTAGTCGCACGGCTTTAGTTCTTAACCAATGGAAAATGAATTGTACCCCATCTTTGGATAAACATGAGATTCAAGCTTTTTAAAAACTGCTGTGTCGATTCATATAGCTGTAAATTATATTATGTATTGCTTTAATCCGGATTAGTTGTGTTATAGTGGCCGTATGAGCCTATTCTTGCAGAGCTAACAATTGGCCATAATTTGTACAGGAATTGCTGGATCCTGACTGAGGATTTCTCGAATTGGACGTACATGGAGATGGAGACTCTTTTTTTCCCCTTTGCAATAAGGTTATTCCTAATTTTTAAGGAAAAAATCGCACTCCATAGAGTATTTATTTTCAATGTTGCATGTTCTTTGAAAATGTACGCTCCCTGTTCGGCCATAATGCAAATTGAAAACAAAGTGAAAAAACTTTCGCTTTGCGTACGAGTGATAGCGCCGCCTCTTCCGCTCAAGTTTTAGCAGAGATGGAGAGATTGATGCGCTCCTTCTCTCTCTCTGCTGCCGGCTATCTCTTCTCTCTCTCTCTCATCTCTCTCTCCTCGTCATCTCTCGTCTCTCTCTTTCTCATCTCTCTAGTTGTGGATCACAGAGACATGGGTGGTTAGCAGAGTAGGAGTAGGATGTCACTTTTGTCGTGATAGATCTCGTTCGGTGATCTTGGTGCTTGATTTATCTCCTGAGCCATTTATCTCATTCATTGGCAGTATGCATGATTAAAGCCAGATGGTAATTTTATTTGTGCAATAACAAGATAACGATAATTGTAATGTGCTTTTTCACTGATCCACGATCTGATAATATCTCTAATTTTTGTCTAATTGCATTACCTCACTCCTGCTATCATTTAGCTCGCTGAGCACTTACCGTTATGAACATGGTCAAGAGAAATTTATATGCAACCATATGCCATCCTGTAGAAATGCTCTAGTATTACAGAAGTAAAGATGGTACAAGAGATGCAGTGTATATTCAGTGGTTGGTGTTTTGGTGTGTTTTTGGTTGTGTTGTTTTTTTTGCTGGTTAAAGTCAATCCTAGATCACAGCTGATACGAGATATAAGTCTGGGTGCCACTTCTAGCACCATTAGCTCATCATTGTTTTGTCCTGTCCCATGATTTTCTCAGCTACATTTTAAGGCCTGATTTAAGGTAAACCGAGATAAACGCTGTTGCATCTTTGCAACATCTCCACCATCAAAGATCGTTGCGACTACCTCGACTCTTCCGTCTCATGTCGTCGAGCGAGAAAGTTTACGACGATATCATCTTCCGCTTGAGGTGCCTCCATTTACTCCCATCGAAACAAATTGCCATTGGTTTTCTGACTCACATCTTGATTAAATAAATATGATTTTTATAAAAAGCTCATATATTATGACTGGTTTAGCTTTTTTTTAAAAATTTTAGGAGAGTAAAATGGCTCTCTTCCCTTGGATATAACTAGCAGATTTGATATGATTTGCTACCAGTATGAATGCCATTAGCACATCGTGTCATGGAGGGTTAACTATCTTCAAAATCTGTGTGTCACATAGGGATGCTACTTTATCTTTATATATTTATTTATTATTAATTACTAATTTTTCTATTAGGTATATTAATTATTATTATTAATTATTATTATTATTATTATTATTTATTATTATTATTAGTCTTTATCTTCTTTCTTTTGTTTATTTTTTTTTTAACCTAAATTACATCTGTTGTCCAAAAATCCCTATACAGGTCGCCAAAAAATAATGTAATGCACCCTCTTTTGTGTGAAATTATTAGACTATGGGTATCGAAAGTTTGGCGAGGGGAGGGGCAATTTTAATTTCTTAGGAGAGATAAGCCAATTGAATGAGAAAGAAAGAGGCGAGGAGAGAAAGAATAGAGAAGAGATGAGAGTCGAGAGAGAGATGTAGAGAAAGATGGGGGGCGGGGCTAACTCGATATAGGCCCTTTTACTTACCACACGATATTAGTTTTTAGGCAATTGAAATGTTTGTTCTGGTAAGTCTATTTCAATTTTGTAATACTTCAACAATTCACCTCGCCGTTTGTAATGATAGGTGGTCATCCGGGTTATTACATGTCATTGTCATGTTAATCTCTCTCATGGACTCTAGACTATTTCATAGCCCCCAAAGCGGGCAAGACATTTCTTCCAGTGATGTCACTGTTGGTGAGACTGGCTCGCAACATGCGTTTAGGCGTTAAGTTCGGACACATTTTCAAATCACGGTTTGCACACATAGGTCGCTAGAATATGCAATGTTTTCAATAAGGAATCCTCAAGAGTTTATTTATCAACTTCTGATACAGCGGTTGAAACCTATTCAAACTCTTCTGCAACTTAAAGCGTATCCTATATGTAATGTTAACCCAAAATGATAATCTTGTGGCAAATAACCTTTTCAAATCTGCCAAAAGTGGCATGGCGTTTAATGACTTAGTTGCATACGTCATCATCGTCATAGAGCACACAATCATGCTGATCATTAGATGTTATATAAACGGCGATGTGCATCAATTATATCGAGATCCTCGTTATCGGTCGTAGTCGCGGAGAGAGCAGAAACTCATCCTCGTGCATACGGGATCTGCTCGTCTTCACAATGCTCCCTTATTATCTACTACCATTCGTTATTATAAAAGCGTACATAAGTGACAACCATCTCATCTCTACTCGGTTAGACTGCTGGATATCCTCCTCTCGTCGAACAAAGGGTTGTTACGCCATCCGCAGGAGATTATTCCTCGATACTTTTTTCCTGGTGTCTGACAGATCCAGCGCATTTCTCGGACCTCTCCTCCAAACACGCCTCTGTAACCCACGATAAAAACGTAAGCAGAGGTATTCATGGTCAATCTCATGATAAGAATAACTACAATAATTTGTTTATGCAATTTAATAAATTAAGTTCGTTGCAAATGTCACGCCTTGTGAAGCATCATCGGGGATAAATAACTTTCGGGGTTTGTTTTTAAAAAAGCATAGCATTGATTATATTTTTGGAACTGGTTTCTATTAGGCGGGTTCTGGTCGACCAAACGATCCTTTGCAGACCTCCATGTATTAATTGGATATTTTAAATTGTTTTCACTCAATTTGATTGATATCCAAGTACTGCTTGCGAGCGTTCATTTCCGTAGGATTTACCCGTGAGCACATATATATTATTATTATTCTAGTTCTATTTAAATTGTAATGCACATTTTCTGTTTGTGTCTTAGAACTCGTATGAATATTAGATTAATTACAACAGTTGCTTACGATAAATATATTTTCTTGTCTTCTTCCTTTTTATTCTTTTTTTTTTAAAAGATGCGAGAGTCACCCTTTCTTGTCGCAGAATGAATTGATTGATTTTTGTACGCGAGAAACGGTAATCACTGTGACTGCATACGGATCTCTAGGTCTCTCCTGAGCGATTGTTTCAAGAGAGGTGGGTGTTTTGGGATTTTTACGTTTTTTTATTGAATAAGAAAATAGAAGGTCCAAGACACGAAATGCCTAACTGTTTTCCCAGCAATAAAGAAAGAGTAAAATATTGGGGGGGGGGGTGGGGGTCTAATGCAGACACGAAAGGGGAAAGACTGTTAGACGATCTCGATCGAATGATTAACTGA
The DNA here is from genome assembly GCA_940671915.1 of Paracentrotus lividus. Classification (NCBI taxonomy): domain Eukaryota; kingdom Metazoa; phylum Echinodermata; class Echinoidea; order Camarodonta; family Echinidae; genus Paracentrotus; species Paracentrotus lividus. Next base: position 8,832 of record CALNVZ010002399.1, on the reverse strand, counting down.
CAAGGTCTGTGGCGGATCAAGGGTTTGCACAAAGGAGTAGGCGCTTAGTCCTTGATCCACGGCACCTGGAAAGGAACTGAGAATCACTACGATTAGGGCCTAACTTATATTTAAGGCAGGGTTTCATTTTCGTTGTACTCTCTCCTCTCTTGTCCCTTCTCGGTAAAATCTATCACAAAGAGTCAATTCTATAACCTTAAAACTTCACTACTTTTGATGTATTATCAAAATGTACCTCAGAGTTCCGACTAGATCGCATAGTCATAGAAGCAGATCCTGTTTTGTCTGTGCCCATCGCTAAGAAAAGGGCCGTGTCCACATTGCTCAGGTACTGAATCAGTATATACCACTCCGAAAGGGGCGTGGCTACTGTCGCCAAAAAGCGTGACACTTTCATATACTGCCAACAGAATTTTGAGCGCTTAGCCGTCTTACTTCATCTTGCATTTCTCTTTATATACTATCTGGACCGTCATCATAATTAGCCTATCGCCTAAAGTTAAGATCACTAGTCTTTACTGTATTATCTCATTATTATGTTGTCATCATTTTTGTACTAGTCTGAAAGGAGAAATTTGTCTCCTTTTTCATTGCACTGAGAGCACGCATGAGGTCCAGACCGGTCATCTGTTTCATCAAAGGGGAGGACAAATTTAAAAAAAAAGAAACAATATTTTTTTTCAAGATTCAAGATTGAAAGTTTTAATTGTCCAGTTGGAACATGTACGCGAAATTTGTTTTTCCTTTGGTTATATACTTGTGGATATATGTTTTGCCGTGTCAATGTGTTTTAGTATAACTCCCTAACACATGCTTGTATCCCCAATTTGAAAAATAGACTATATATAATCATATTGTGATACTAATATTCTATGATTCAGGCACGAACATTTAGGCAGTTGAGCAAGTAAGAGATGCAATGCACTATAGCTAGTCTGAATAAAACTATAGCACTCCCTGGCTTTCCCCACCGTAAGTTTTGATTTTTTGTTTAAGTTCTACTTGCAATGCCTTTTAATATTCAGAATAGTTGGCTAGTTTGCTAATGAAGTCAATTTTGAGTAGAAGTGTAGTTTGTAGTAGTGTAGTTAGTAGTAGTAGTTAGTAGTAAGTGTAGTAGTAGTAGTAGCTAGTAGTAGATAGTAGTAGTAGTAAGTAGTATAGTAGAAGTAGTGGAGGCAGTAAAACTGTTTAATAAAAAAAAAAAAAAAATAAAGGCAAACGACTCTGTATTATTTTCTACGGCAAGTGGTGTCAACGAGATTCAGCCATAAACTTTGATGTCACGAAAACAATTGGTTGTTAATGTCCTCCTTCAAAATCGTATGAAGAGGTGCCTATAAAAAATCGTCGCAGAATTGGCTGTACCAATAAGGTATAAAAAAGGAACACACATGTTGTTTTGAGCATGATAAATATTTTGTATCTCTCACGGTAATTTTGCCTATAGGAAAAAAAAAACATTTATGCTAAGTTCACATCAGAATACGCGCGACTTTTGCTGATATTTGCGGTAGAAATACATATATTTATTTAATTTGTTGATTTATTTTACAGTGGAGTAAGTAGAAGTAAGATGTAAGTCTAGTAAGTACGCAGTTGTAGTGAGGGTAGAAGTAGTAGTCAGTAGTAGTAATAGTAGTCAGTGTAAGATAATACGTTTAGTATAGTCAAGTAAGTAGTAGTAGTAGATAATGTATCAGTAGTAGTAGTAGTAGTAAGTAGTAGTAGTAATATAGTAGTAGTAGTAGTAAGTATAGTTGGAGTGAAGTTAGTTTATGTGTAATATAAGCAGTAATGAGTATGATGTCACAAATATTACCCGTCAATATTTATGTATCATTATTAAATCAATTCACTTTAATTTCATACGCAGGTTCGAAAGGAGCCTGACAAATTACTACCCTTTCTGAACCAGTAGCGTGCATAATGATGATAGAACATAATTATCACAGTGATCGAAATGTGATGAGATATATATTTTCTCTATTCTTTGCGCATAGACGATTGTCATGTGTTGCCCGCGTTGTAAATGATTATACAAACATTAATATATATTTACGAAAATAATTATTGTTTCTTAACTTTGTTTGGGTATGTAGTGTAAATATTTGATGTTGAAAAGATTACAAATGTTAATTCTTTTGTGTGCACCAATGATTAAAAATGCACTATATATATGTTTAAAAATATAGTTAAATGTACAGGTTTTTTAAAATAGTAGAATATAGATTGTTGATACCTATATTATCTTTCCTGCATCGTATACAAGGGTAAAAGTTATTCTCCATAAAATGATCTTCATCTTGTTTTGTCCATCCTTCATAATAATATAATAATATATGATACTTTAATTGGGCCGCTGAATCCCTGTGACTTACCTTAAAATGCTCTAAGCCGCTTGAAAAAAAGATTAATCAATAGGGTAAAAATGCAATTTGTCAAGGACTCAGTGTAGCTAATTCTTGTATGTAATCCATTCCTTTAAGGTTATCCACAATTAACGAGTTATATATATGCTTTGTACATCTCACTGCTTGCAAGTTAATTGTCGATTGTTATTCCAATGTTTAAGGTTTTAATGGTAGATATTTTAGTTAAGCATTATTTTCGCACATTTTAATTTCCAAAAGGAGAAAATAAAAAAATAAAAATAAAAAAGATTTATAATTTTTTTTTTGATTATTTCAAAAATTTTATAAAAAAAATTATATGTTAATAATCATAGACTTCTAATCCACCAATATGAAAATTTCAATTCCAAGTGTAACTGTAATAAAATTTTAAAACATATACAAGAGCATAAAAGTACAAACACCAAAAGTTTTGGACCCGGATCAACCATCTAAGTAAAAAAAATATGAACAATGAATAGTAATGTGTACACATTGATTGTTGAATTCTCTAAGAATACAACTGTTTCAGATAACCAATAAAGAAGGCATTTGCCGCTCTGAAATAATTGTATGTTCATACTATGCAATATATATTTAGATCAACTCCACACTCTCTTGTAAACCTAAAATATAAGCTTTATACTGCGCCTGGCATTTTGGTCTCACGCTGATATCTGGGGCGTTAAGCAGTAAACTTAAAGAAGAAAGAAGAAGAAGAAGAAGAAAAGAAGTATATATAATTATGAAAAAACATTATAAAGACCAAGTGGGGTGTAACACAAAGATTACGATGATTTGTTTCTTGGCTATACAGGCTACAAATTTGAAAACCAGGTACAGTCATTGGATTAGGAATTGGATATGATTAAAGAGTAAGGTTTAGGGCTATGGAGTTTAGGATTAAAGATCATTACAAGCTTTGGGAGCATCCTGTGATGAGGCTACCGTAGAGAAATGAAATCGTAACTTTTAATTAATCGTAAGTCTTTGTCTTACATCCCGTCAGAATTGACATAAGTGAGCCTTCCTGGGATCATTATGTTCTTTCAACAGCAAATTAAGGAAAGGTCAAAGTAATTGGATTTTTTATAGCGTGTATGGGTTCGGATCCTCCAAAGATCTGCCATACGAAGGTGATTGAATACCCTGACCCGGTATTTTATAAAATGTATGTCAATAGACAGATTGAACTGTCGTAACATCTTGATCTCTCCTTCCGAGTGTTTCGTTCTTCGTTCACGCGTCATGTCAATTGCATTCAAACTTTTAGCCAGAAATGTAAATCTCTTTCCCTAGCTAGATGAACAGTAGAGTCCTAAGTAACTTCTGGAAAGTCCGAACCCCAAACTCATGATTGCATAAATAACTCGGTATCAACTACAACTCAACAACTTCTCCACTTTAAGAAGATAAAATAAACAAAATCGTTATTCGACGCAAACCTCCAAGGTCATTGGGAAGAATACACTTTAATCCGGATCACTATTCGCCATAGCCATTTTGGTATGAGCCTGAGATGACTCTAATCCGCCTAAATGGCCCAATTAGAGGAAAGGGTATCAAATTTTGACAATTCCTTTTGTATGTTTCGTGTACTTTTAATCTCACCGTGTTCCGCAGAGTAATTTCCATAATTCATTGACAATGATTCTAGAAGCACTTATCTGACACCTGTGTTGACCCCTGCACAATCTCTAAACATTAACACGCACTTATTAAGTAAATGTTTATATGGGGTTTAAGCCTGCAGTCACAATCTACCCAATTACGGAACAGTTAAGGACACCGTTGCGAATGATCTTCAGTGCCGATTGCGGGAGATCGCCTTACGATATCTACCGTTCGCATACAGTTTGTAAGTCTCTAGAAAGATAAGGTCACTTGATGCAAGCCCAGATTCTTTTTTTTATTTCAACTTTGGCGAAACCTGTCAAAATGTGTCAAAGACGATGGCAGAGTAACATAGGAAGAACTGCACAAAGAAGTGTAAGCTCACTCCATGAGTAACGATTGTAACTGTAAACTCCCGACTCGTAGGGATTGGTGAACACGTGGCTAGCGCTGTAGAGGCGATCTGTGTGTGTGAGAGGTGTCAGAGTTTTAATGTGATGTTACGGCTTATTTGCCTGTCTTCACTTCCCAGATAAGTCGTCTGATATTTCGTACTCACTGTTCATCGCCTTGCATTGTCTACTTCTCTATCACGACATAATCAATACTCTTCCTCGGATGCGGGCCGATCATTATCAACTGAATTAAGTTCCTCGAGTTTTCGTGTTTGCAATATTTGTAACTTTCCCAAGTCAGGCACGTTCTATTATAAAGTTAATATAGAAAGTTGGTTAAAAATTGGGAGGTTGGATTTACAGACATCAACACAGCAAAAAAAGTCATGAAAGCTCATGGCACACAAAAGATATCTTTAATCTGATTTGGGCAAATGAACTAGGGCATTGATAATCCCATAGACTTTGTCTAGGTTCAGGTGTTCTAATAATTTTGGCCATCACTGTATATTTGTTTTAAAAAAAAATGGAGGGAAGCTCAATGTTATCCCAGCCACGTTAAAATTATCACAGGGGCTTAATGATGTCTGACTTTTTTCCCCCACCCAAAAAGTGAAAGTAATGATAAAAATATTGGTGTTCAGTATTAGCTGAGTTAAATAAAATTATAATGTAAGGGCGATCGCTGATATCTGTACAGCATCAAAAATATTGGGAGGGCCCTTTCATATCAGAGCCCCCCCCCCCAGCCACCCCCTCCCCTCCTCTAGGTTCCAAATCATATATTCGGTTATTAGGGATGTGAGGGGTCCCTGCTCAAGCATACATCAAATTGCGCTGCAACCGAACGCAGTTGGTCAATTCTGTGAAGCAACCTTAGTTAGAAAAGCCCTCTCTTGACTAGATAGATTAGATAAGATTAATTTATATAGCGCAGTCACTATATTAATATACTCTACTGCGCTTTCATACTCCTATTGCTTATGATACATGAGCAAAATGGGCATTGTAATCCCATAGACTTTGTGTAGGTTCAGGTGTTCTAATAATTTTTCCACCACTGGTATATTTGTAAAAAAAAAATGGAGGAAAGCTGCAATGTTATCCAGCCACGTTAAAATTATCACAGGGGCCAATGATGTCTGACTTTTTTTCCCCCACCCAAAAAGTGAAAGTAATGATAAAAATATCTGGTGTTCAGTATTAGCTGAGTTAAATAAAATTATAATGTAAGGGCGAGTCGCTGATAATTCTTACAGCATCAAAATATTGGTGAGGGCCCTTTCATAATCAGAGCCCCCCCCAGCCACCCCTCCCCCTCCCTCTCTAGGTTCCAAATCATATATTCGGTTATTAGGAATGTGAGGGGTCCCTGCTCAGGCATACATCAAAATTGCGCTGCAACCGAACGCAGTGGTCAATTCTGTGAAGCAACTCTTAGTTAGAAAAGCCCTCTCTTGACTAGATAGATTATAAAGACTTAAATTTATATAGCGCAGTCACTTATATTAATTTACTCTACTGCGCTTTCATACTCCTATTGCTTATGATATGAGCAAAAATAAATCGTAATCTATTAAATGGTTCCCTGCACAGAGTGTCTTAATAATGATTTAAGACAGGAACAGCATTGGGGCCATTCTAATTGTTAATGAAGTTGATTCACACAGTTTAGGAGCTGCGTAGGCTGAGATGCACGTCTCCAAGAGTTTGCCTTTGTTCTCGAGTAATAGTATTGTCAAAAAGGATCTATCCTCATAAAACTCCGCAGGTTAATGTGAGGTTGATTGTACTCTTAACAGTTCTCACAGTGTATACAATTGCAATTCCGAGAAATGAATTAGACAATAACAAAATAGAAATTCATGTGAAATTTATCCATTCAAAGTAATATGTAATCGAAACAATGTAACAATGAGTTTTGTTGGGTCATAGTCCATAATATGAATGTTGTAACCCCCCCCCCCTCCTCCTCCTTACTCTGAAATACGAGGCTTCAAAACAAATTATGAGCAGATGGGGAGGGGACTTAATCATGTCCAAACACCCAACTCCCTACCCCCCCCCCCCCCCCGCGCTCGAATACTGGGGCTCAATGGCTGAGCTCCAACCTAGACAGCGCATATGAGGTTTTCAAACAAATTATGAGCGTTAGGGAGGCCCTAGGGGTGGACTAAAAAATATGGAAACCAGCTACCCACCCCTTTTAAAACGGGGGATGGGATTGGGGCGGGGAAGGTGGGGCTCAATGGCTGAGCCTCAACAGAGTAATGAATATAAGTTTCCAAAACAAAATTATGAGCATTAGGGAGGGGGTGAACCAGGCCGCCCCGATTTAATACGGGTAACGGGGCAGGGAAGGGGAGGGTGGTTGCTAAATGGCTGAGACCCATCTTTTATACCATTCCTATGTACTATGTACTATGTACTACGTTTTAACAAATGTATGAGCGCGCAGCGCGCCTAAATTTTGTCATTAACGACCTGAAATATGAAATATTTATAGATAGATAGATAAATGGTTTATCAAATCAAAACATATAAACAATAAGTGTACCTATCTCATGCTTCGTAGTTGAAAACTAAGTTGTGCATTGGCAT
>CALNVZ010002398.1:0-18385 GCA_940671915.1 Paracentrotus lividus | reverse complement strand
CATCACTTTGCTGTTTTTTTTTTCTTTTTTTTTTTTTTTTTTTTTTTTTTTTTTTTTTTTTTTTTTTTTTTTTTTTTTTTTTTTTTTTTTTACAGTGTATTTAAAGGGGAAGTTCACCCTGGAATTTTATTGGTCTTAAAAAATGAAAAAAAATAATAGAAAAATATTAGTGAAAGTTTGAAGAAAATCGACCAAAATATATAGAAGTTATGAATATGTAAAGGTTTGATTCTGTGACGTCACGTGCGAGCAGCTCTCCAATTGGTTGTGTATGTAAATTCCATAAATTTGTCTTTTTGTCATGGTTCTTGATAAAGGAATGGGTCAATTTGATATAGTCATGTATATGAACATATGTTTGATGGTATATCGACCGCACATGAAACATAATTATTTTCTTCTGAAAAAAAATGACATTTTATGGAATTTACACTACATAACACATAGGAGATCTGCTCGCATGTGACGTCACAGAATCAAAACTTTGAATATTCATAACTTCATCATATTTTGGACGATTTTCCCCAAACCTTCACTCGCATTTTTATTTTATTTTTCTGCATTTTTTAAGACCAATAAAATTCTAGGGTGAACTTCCCCTTTAAGTTCTCTTCTTCCACCCACACCAAACCACCCCCATATCATCCTTGGCAAAAGCCACTTCAAGCTTTTGAAACATGAAAGATGATCGGGTCAAGTGCAAAAGAAAAAACAGTTTGACGCCAAACGAATGCTATCAAATCTCTTCCTGTGGTACATGATGACTGTGTAAACTACAACCAGGAAAATAGTTTGGATATAATGTGACGTTAGACAAACAGAGTGTTTCTTTACACGAGACAGGTGAAGGAAATTTAGTTGACTTGACACACAAAATGTAAGTTGATGATACCCTACAGAGTGCACTTGATGTAAATGCTGGTATGTTCTGGTTCCAATATACTTAGGAAATCAAGACTGATGTTGTCATTTTATTATTTTACTTAAAACCCACCAGGATTTTGATTTAGGATAATGTGACAGGATAATGTGACACTAGACTAGACACTAGACTTGACACGCCAAGTTACAACAGTAACATGCGATGGGAATTATTAAAGTTTATTTCACTTGATGAACATTCCCCTATTGATTAGAAAAATTGACGACAGCTTTTAAGTGAAAGCTGGTACAGTTCCCCGTTTCAAAACTTCAAAAATGAAGACAGATTTTGTCATTTAAAAAAAAGACCAACCAGAATTTGCATCTGGGATACTATCCATGTACATAGAAAACAAAAATGCTCCAAATTTTATTGTCTGAATCAGATATTCTTTTTGCCCTTGTCCCGTGGGCTTGGCAGCCGCTGAGCAGCACCAGATGGACGTTGCTCTATCCCCTTCTTGTTGAACGCCTAACAGGGAAGCAACAACTACCATTTTTAACGTCTTTGGTATGACGCGGCCGGGGATCGAACACACAACCTCCCGATTATGAGGCGGATGCTCTATCCACTGAGCCAACACATGTGTTATAAATTGAGTTGATTTAACTTGATGAACAGTCATTAGCTGACAGTTTGCACTTGACGAGAATGCTGGTAGGTTTGTATTTCGATAAAGAGTAAAAACAAGGCCAGTCTTGCCAAGACAAGGTCTCTTGTCAGGATAGTCTGACTGATATTTTTGTGATCAATAAAACTTCATGATCTTTTAATCCAAATTGCCTTATAAAGGACAAACTAAATGCTTATTCACTAACCTTTAAAGTACAGTAATAATTTATTTTCTTATAGATACAATATATCGCTTTAATTAAATCCTTTTGAATTTAAATTCATGCATGTGTGAAGTGCAAGAAGGAGATTAGAACTGTTCCAACATACATTCTGAGTCCTTCTGCCTCTAAATCCTGCGCACCTGCACACTGACAGACCAGTCACTACATTACGTCTATAAGTGATGACTCCATCTTGAATGCAGTGACTACCCCCTTGAGGGACAAGACAGCAAGGATGACTCATAACTCACCAACGATTAGTCGCAAGAAGCGCCACTATGGGCATCTCCATGGGTATTTCATGCAAATGCATCTATAAGCTTGGTATTGTGTTTTGCCTATACACCTACTGGACTTCATGTAATGTACATTGCACATCTAGTCTGCAGTGCAGTCTGAACCCAAATGAAACTTTCTTGAGTATCATTAGGTACATGTACATGCATGCAATATATTTTTGAATCGTTTTGCCTCCCATCTCATGTCAGGCTCTGCATGTAGCCTTCAAAAACCCAAGTGAAAATTCCTTGATAATATCACTGACGTAGCAAAATTCAGACATTCAGTACAGTATAACAGCTTCAAGTTACATGTAGGTAATCTGAATCGTTGTTTACAAGTAGCCTACAGAGCAACAGAGGTAAAATACTGAGCGATGATTTCCTTTAAAATAAATCCCTTTCACTTTTATTTCTGACTATGAATCACTCCATGTACTACATTATGCCTGTGTTTTCTTGAGTGCAACATTCAGTATATTTAAATATACATGTACATTGTAGCTGTATTGAGCAATCACAAATATTAAGTGAAATGACGGCTGAACATTGAGACTACTTCTATCAGGTATGGGAGAGCGAGGAATGAAATTAATGAGTTGAGTAAAATATATTTCACACCGTTTCTGATGACTATGGGCCTACATGCAGCTCCGGTGAGGCGGCTGTGTTGTGACATACACCTTCGGTTTGAGACAACTCTCAGTAGGGAAATAAAAATTACATGTATGAAATCGGTCTGGCAGGTAATATTTATGGAGGCACTCTTTATGAATGAATGACTGCATGAGTAGTTGCGAGCAAATGAGTAGATTTATGTTGGACGATTATTGCGATGGTGATGATTTATTTTGGAATTTGCGTCTGCAGTGTGAAGTCAATTAAATGATCATCTTTTAATCTACTTGACAATAATGTGCAAAACATCATAGACCACATCATGTAAGAGGTAGTTCAGAGAATATTTAATAAAGACACTTTCTTTTTTTTTCAACCACCCAAGATTATAGTTTAGGTTATTTTTTGCTGACCCAGATAATATTAGCAGAAAATAATTTTTGTATTTTCCCATTTCCCATAGTATTTTCCAATATCAGGTAAATTTCCAGTGAAATAATAAGTTTCAATGTTAATTAAACAAAAATTATTAAAAAGTATTTAAACTAATAAGTAACAAAACTTACAAAACAATGTAAATCCACTTGTTATGACTATTCATCTAGATTCTGAACATGAACCAATTTAACGCATTCTTAACAAGCGCACATTCGTCTCCAGATTGTATATATTGACCAATCTCTTCCATCCATTTTACCAATTTTGAAGCATTCATATATTCCTCTTGAATACATACCCAACCTAGCACGTTCTACCAACAAGATTTTGATGAAAGATGCTTACACACACGATGCCCCCATGGAAACAAAGCAAAGAAACATAATTTGATCTTCAAATATTCCTTACGCATTTGGGCCACTATTTCATCCACTCTCATAAATGCACACACACTAACAAAAAATCACGGTCACACTGAAAGGTAGGAGACCAAGTCAACAATAGAAATAAATTAATTGTAGTGCCATGAATGTTTTACTTTGAAAATTTCTGTTTGTTAGTCTGACAGGGGCAAGATTAATCTCCATTTTCCAATATTTGTACACCATACGCTAAGGGAGATACAGCCATGTGATTTTAATAAGTGGTTTTCTATTTGCATACATTGTAACATGGATCAATGTTAAATGGAACATGTGCAGTACATTAGCACATTACTACCGCCCGCAAAGGCTGTAATTCCATAACGGGGCTCCATACTTCCATAACTATTGATCGCCAGACCCTTTCGTGATACTCAAACACATTCCGCCATTATCCCTATTATTAGTTTTTAATCAGATTCAAATGATTGTTTGAAGAAATTGGTTTTAATGGTGTTTAATCTATGATTATGTAATGTTATTTGATTTATCAATGAATAATGCATTTAAAATTGGCAGTAAACACATACATGTAGATCATATCAAGTTTGGAAAGGATTGAGTGCTTTTTTTGAAAATTCAACATAAAATGATTTATGTATGTAAATGCATTTTCTGTATTCTAAAATGAGCAATCATTTTTATCAATCTTACATAATTTCTGTCCTATTCAGAGATTTATCATTTATAAACGACCATAATTGGATCTTTATAAAAAATATTATTTAAATACAATAGGCCCTACTTATATTCATTGTTTTTAAATTCATAAATTATAAACTGATTCTTTTAGTCTTTGCAGCTGGTCAGTCGATATACACTAAGAATTGTCTTTCTTTAATAAGGATATTGAGACTAGTTCAACTTGAGAATTATGTGATGTAGGCCCAATCCCTTATATATCTTTCTATAAATTTATGTACATGTAGTTACTTTGAACTGTTCTTAAAAGTTAGGACAACAGCTTTATTCATTTCACCAGCCAACAGCAACACATTTCAAAATCAAAACACATGTGTTCATCATAAACTAGTTCTTTGTTTATTTGTTCCCCTCTCTTCTGGTGTGGTTTGAGGATTTTTTTGTGTTTTATATATTTGTGACTCTGAAAAATCATAAGTCAACAGGTCGCCATAGGCAGAGGGGTCAAAACAAACTTTACCTGACTAGGCTATACAGACCCTTTTTTCCCCTTAGCAATGGACTTGGATGCAGGTCAGGGCTCCGTAACACAAAGGTTTGGAATCTATGGAAAAATAGCAATGGCCACTGAAGATCATTGTTAGATGTAGGGCCTACATGCTCTGTTGTCTTTTAAAAAAACTTGCCAATAAATAATTAATATTGTTCTTTCCAATTTGCACACTTTTGCATCAGGTACTTGTAACTACAATTCTACCCCCCCCCCCCCAAAATGTCAAAATGATTCTCTCCTACAAAAATCAAACTGCAAATGGGAGATTTTATCTATTCAAATTTATGACAACATACTTTCTGTTTGGAATTACCAATCTGGCCGATTGTGACAAAAGGGGTCTGTTCTTGTAGGCTAGCGCTGACCTACCTGTAGGGGTTTCAACACTACTACAACCATGTTCAAACAAAGTACTACGGTGAAGAAAACAGAACAGAGCTTTTAGGCAAATTTCGCACTCCTACTCTGCATGAATCATACCAAGTCACACAAACCACACATACATGTACCTATATGCAGTGGTACATATATGCACCCAAAATTTATGTACAACGCACCTGTGTGCGCAACCTAGACAGAGTGCATTGCAGGTAGTAGGCCTATGTATTTCATGTCATCAGAAAATGATTATCAACCGGGTATTAGCCGATCATAAAGATTCATAATAAAAAATGTTATATTATCCTGCACCTTTCTATTTCTTTCTATTTCTAACCAATTATGTTGTATCCAAAAGACAGAGGTAGCTTGTACATTGCTAACTTTTAAAATAAATATATAGGCCTAGGTCTAATCCCTTCAGTTCACCGTTAGCCTACATGAATAATATCAGGAATTGGAAATGGAACCAAGAGACAACAGTGGGTAGGCCTATATTTTCTCTGTTTCATAATCTTACATATGTACTATCAAAAGATAGTAAGCAAATAATCACCGTTGACCCAAATGATGGGAAGTCTATCACTTCCCAGGCAAGCTGGATAAGCTATCTCCTCCGAAGCAAAGCTGAGGAGAGATAGCGTGTACATCCAGCTTGCCGTGGAAGTGATAGACTTCCAATAATTTGGGTCAACGGTGATTATTTGCTTACTATCTTTTGATAGTACATATGTAAGATTATGAAACAGAGAAAATATGTTGCTGCTACATGTATAAGTAGCATTTATTGTTTATTAAGGTCACGTCCTTCAACGTGAATGCCACATTCTCTCTCCATTGTGAAAATTTACTGCAACAAAACCCTGTTTAATATGTTAATCAACTCACCCTTGAAGAGTGAATACATATATACAACACCTTTCAGATAAAGAGAACTGTTCAGCACCCGAAAGGATGGGGGTAGGGCTCTTTGATTTCAAAGTTTGTGGCACAATTCGTCATTCAACTCCTGAACATCTGAAGTCAAAAAACTTCTTTCCTCAATCATTTGACTGGGTTCGAGGATAGACCTACTGCTACTACATGTACATGTGCAAAGTAGAGTGCACATGGAGATCTATGGTGCAAGCCCATAATGGCTCTAATCATCAACTGTACCATGTTTGCCCGTCATAGCAACAACTAATATATATGCTAACTGGATTCCAAATATTCATCTTGGATTAAAGTATGTTTAAATACCTTGTTACTTAGCAAATAAATTAGGCCATTTCCATGATCACCTTAACTCAAAACTAAGATACAGGCCTAATGATTACTGTATAAGTGGTTATTTTCACGAATTTCGTGAGTGGGTCATCGCAAAAAAAAATTCCACTTCAGTACAAGGCTATTTATAGTAATGAAGTCATCACCAAAGTTGCAAAATTTTGCTCTCGCGAATTTTCCAAACTTTTTGCGAAAATATCTGTACCCGAAAATATTGGCTCATACAGTACAATGATATTTTCCACACTGGCTAGCCAAGTCTGATCAGTAGTTTATACACAATGAACATTGTACTTTTTTGGCAAACATCTGAATCTCAGCTGTCAGAGACGAAAGTTTGCTGCATGAATTGAGTGAAGAAATATGACAGTTGGCTCATACTCAAAGAACGGAAAGGAAAGGCTGGATGTCACTGCGTGCGACTGTGAAAATAACCCGGGAAATCCTAAAGATTTCCTTCTACTGTATTTCCACACCTGGGTATGCTTTGTTCTCTGTCAAGGTGACAGTAGATCTGAAAGTCATACCTGAGGAACTTTAAATTTCTTGATTTTTGTTTTCTCTCATGAGTATTTTGCCCATACATGGATCTTCAAAATAATTCAAATTAACGCAAGGCATGAATATTTACCAATTGCTTTTATTAATTTGGTGCCAACAATATTGTATAGTACTGCATGACAAAACCCAGCAAAAGAGTTGAGGCAACACCACAAATGCCTACATATCATTGAAATTAATCCATGTTTTAATTGTACAATCCACAGAAAGGAGATTGGAACAGCCTTTCTGCTCAACTTTGTGGCAATTTAATGTTAATCTGGTTTTCTAGCCTTCCTGGAATTATCCAAATTATCAATGTATAGGCTGACAAAATTTTGTAGGCTATACAGCCATATAATAATCCTTTCTTTGACAGTAAATTAGTACGATTGTAGGGCAAATTGTCACTTCACAAATATTTAATTCACTGAAAATTGAGGCCTATGAATCAACAACTGTTTTGTAATATGTTTCTTATGTTTGTATTTGAATGTACACAGGGCCTCCTTGTAAAACAGTGCTTGAATAGTGATGGAGCTACCCTGTTTAAAGAAGACGAAATAAATTAATAAAAATTAAAAAAAAACTGCAGTAAATATTTTAATGCAGCACGACTTAAAAGGGCTGCAAATTTTGGCAAGCATGGCAGAGAACTAAATTTAATCCTCTTAAAAAAAATCAGAACCCATTTTTACTCACTGTTGAAAAGATGTGATGCGCATTTCAGAAATATGAATGACTGGCAATCAAGTACAAAATATTGTATTTTGACTAATTCTACCAGAAAATACACAAGTAGGTCACGATTGCAATATAATTCATTGTGTAGGCCTAAATGTACGTACATGTAAAATCCTAAATAGGTTCAAGTTTCAAAGTTAATTTATTCATGAACACCTCTTCACATAAATGGAGGCTTTAAAATGCAGAGGAGAAAAAGGAGTGAAAAACAGGAATTCTTTCTCCCTTATTCACTCTTCAATTGGATTGCCATTTGCAGGTGTAGGTCGAGAAGATTGAACATTCTCCCGTTACAGCGCAGCAAAGAGAAAAAGAGGCACATCCAGAAACCTCTGAAAAAAATGCCCCAGCAGTCGTCAGAAATAAACTACAGGATTGAATGTCAATCAAACGCAGTAAATTCCACGAGAGGGACTCTTTACAGGCCCTGGTTTTGTCTTACTACCGAGGTATTGGGCAAGTAGGGAAGGGAGAGAGAGACGAGCAGCTAGAACTAAGCACGAATAGATAAGAGATATAATATGGAGGTCAGGTTTTATTATTCATTCATAGCATCGGTGATTCATTCATAAATTGGACACACTACCCCATCTCTCCGGATTGCTAAACACCAGTGCCCGCAGTCGGTAATAGAAAGCCACTATGCCGTGGATCTGATAAATCTACCTTATTTGCGAGAAATATTAGCCGCTGCATTAGCATTCGGAGTGAGAAACGGTGGAGCGAATGTCACCGACACATCAAGGCCTGGGTCTGTATGGACTGAGAATTGACGGGCTAGAGTAGACACCAGATTCAATTATGTCAAATTGAATAACGACATTTTGATGTTCTCCATGGTCAATGTAGTTAAGAACCCTAATTAATTTAGGTTCTTTGCTGCTGAGTGGGTATGCTATGCATGTATTGAACACTGCTTTGTGTCTAGAACTGTTCATTGTGAGCATACATTGTACATGTATAACAGAGGACATTTTTATGTGTTTTGATTATGTGAGTGACATTAGACTTAGTTTTGGTTTTAATTTTGGTATGACTTGTCAATTGCTCATCAGGACAATAGAATTATAAAACTATATGATGACAGCTGTTTACAAGACAAATAGTCTATCATCAATGTCCGACAAAATAAATATTTCCCAATTCCAGATTCATGGTGATGACCCCATGCACTGTAGGTCTATAAATAGATTTGGTGGAGGTTAAAATGAGTGGTCATGTGTCAACCATCAGCTGTTCACAAGTCATGTTGTCCATCAAGCAAAGATTGCCAAATTCCAATTTAAACTGAAAACAAATTTTTGGTGATGACCACACGTAAAAACTACATATAGTTACTGTATCAAAAAGGTTAACCATGTACTTGATTTTTTCTTCTTCATTTGCATTCATTCTTGATTCAATATCTTAACCCGTTGTGTACTAAGCCCGCCTATATGCGGGCTGACAAAATAGAGAACATCCCTCATGTCGATTGTTTATTTCACTAATTATTGCATGAAATATATGAAAACTTTATATAATTCAAATTATCTAGCATTGATGTGTTTTTTTGTTTCACCTTTAAATGAAAACAATTTGTTGCAACCATGCTTGACAACCACGATTCATTTGACTTGTAAAAAGTTCTCAGTATTCAACGGGTTAAGTTTGAATGCTTTTGTGTTTAAAAAGTAGCCCCTGTTCGCCCCCCTGCACCCCTCCCCCCCGCTCCCCCCCCCACCCCCCCCCCCCCCAAAAAAAAATAATAAATAAATAAAAAATTAAATAAATAAATAAGAAAAATCCACCTCCCCTTCCATTAATCCTATCAAATGGCCTCTCTTAGAACTGACCAATTACAAACTGGTCACCAATGTCCACTTCCTGACTAGCACTTCCAGAAACCAAACACATATCTCTACATTAACCATCCACTCATTAGAACAAAGGCTACATGTAAATGAAAATCTGTATCTCTCTATCTAGTAGGAAAAAACCACAACTGATTGCCATTGTTTTTCACTCACCTCTGTCCTTGGCATACAGGAAATGGTTTATGAGCAGTTTGAGCTGTCTTTCTATCAGTATTTCCAAGTATAAATATTAATAGGCTTGGTTGAAGTTCAAATGGGTGGCCACGGATCAATCATTTGTGTTGTATGATGTACATTGTATGGGAAATACAACTTTGATGGGTTGTTTGAATGTTAAAGTGCACAACTGCACAAAAAGGCCTACATGACATATATGCCTATACATGTATGATCCTGAGTAGAAATAATTGAAATATGTCCAAGAAGAACCCCATAACTCAGAATAACTTATGAAATATGAATCCTACTGTGTATAATTTCTTCCCTTCTTGGTTATGTCACTAAAATGAGTTTTATGTATTTTGATATCATTCTTTTTTTTTTTAATCTTAAGCCTTCCCCCCCCCCCCCAGACATTAAATTTGATAACTTCTCTTTAACCTTACACCTGATTGAATAATTTGGGGATTTTGAACAAAATTATTTCTACCTAGGAAGGAAATACAATTATGAAATTTTGTAATGTATTTTTTTAAAGAATTCTCCTGGACATAATTAATCAACATTACTTGTCATTTTGCCTATTAACGACAACTGGGACATGTAATCAATAACTTTTAATAGGATTTGGAAATGTAACCACAAATGACAATTGTCCAATCTAATCTTATAGATCTGCATCATTGTTTGTGTACATATGTTCCAACACATTATGTATGTGCAAGGTCATTTGAGATAACCTCTTACAACAAGTTACGCTCCAGCGAACTTAACAATATGAAATAAGCACATGTCCTCTCTCGAGTTTCTTCAGCAAGATTAAAGATCAAGACTGCATGGAAAGGATTCCATCGTCTGGTCTGGTTTTTATTATTATTATAATACATGTAAGTGTCATGAAATTGGAAAGAAAAAAAAAAACACATATTTCTTCTGACCTAAAACAATAACAAAATATGGCACAAGTGTATTAATGTTGGTAGATATAAACCATTCATGATTGTTGATCAATTAAAGATATACATATGAGTGAAGTGTTTCTACATCTAAGGTAGATGACCTTAAAAAGGCATGTATTTTGTAAAAAACATGTACAGTGTAAATATAATATATTGCCAGAAAAAATATCTCAGTGCAAGGAATCATTTTAGTACAAGAAGTAGTTACAAAGATTGAGAAAAAAAGGTGAATGTGCCCAGGCTATGAAAATAATAAAGTTAAATTTAAATGATCCCCAATGAAAATCACTAGCCTACTTCTTTTTTTTCTTCTTTTTTTGCAACATTTATTGATGAGCATAATTACAACTATTGGTGCCCCAAGAAGTGGCAAATCACTTAGACTGAGTGATGTGTAAACATTGTTTCTGGTTTTGCATCATCAATTGAGAAAGGAAGACTTACTTGTGATTGCATTTGGTGGAACCTCATTCGCACTAAATCCTTTATCCCGATATGCATCCCTAGTTTCTGTGCAAGCACCAGTCCTATCTTGACCAGCCGTCAGTCCAAATGCTGCTATTAATGCACAAACTGTGCAGAGGAGGTCCCTGTATAATGCCATCTTTTCTTGACAAAATCCTAAATATGTGGTCCAATTGTGAGGCGAAGAAATAAGATGCGCCTGGCTTCGTAATTGAAGCTGTAGAAGAAACGGTGCGTGTGTTTTGTTCGAATCCCTATACCACTGCGTGCAGACTACAGATGGAGATTCCTATGGTACGGCAGCCAGTACGTCTACACTACACAGCGCCTTGTGTAGCCCCGTAGCTACACGTAAAGAAGGGATGCAAACGGCCGCTAAGAAAGCCGAAGATTACTCCTCAGATTCCGGTCCTTTATTTCCCAAAGATAAATCCACAGTCGCTCCTGAAGAACATCCAAGTATGATAATCAACTCCTCTTTATCAACATTTTTTATTCAATACCTGTTTGAAAATACAGTCCGTTTTTTATAAAAGCAATATGATTACTTTCCTCGTACTCGTAGAAGCCACTCACTTTACCGTACGCAATTCCAGTTACATGTAAGAACGCACAGCTACAGGTATTGAACATTGAACCTGTGTTTGGTGTATGTATGGGGGTAAAAGCCGACAGCGAGGGGTACATGCATAGAGCTAGAGCGTGTATTGCTAACAATGCATGCGAATAGCTAATCGCTAATCCATCGGCGGACGACTACATAATGTTTCGGAGGGGTGATGTTTTCACGATGCGTTGAGGGACGCGAGAGAAAACGGTTTTGCAAATTAAATTTTATCACAAACTTTCAGATTTCGTAACTACGATGCAACTTTACTGGTAGACATTGGCAGCGATCCCGGGGGACAGGGGGGACATGTCCCCCCCCTCGATTTTTTTCTGGGGGGATCGTCCCCCTCGATTTTTAAAGCTAAACATATTTTTATGTAGTGATTAGCTTGTGAAGCTAATAAAGAGGTTAAGTATGTCAAATACAATGCTAAATGTTATTATGAGGCAAAATTTTCGGCTCGCGCTTCGCGCTCGCAAACATTTTCATTAGTTTTCTGCATAATGTGCGAGAATGCAAATTTTGAGTGTATTATTTTTCACTTCGGGGTGTTTCCGTCCCCCCAGTCGTGACATGAAATCGCCGCGCTAGCTGGTAGACCTATTCCGATATCTTTTTCTGTCGATACTTTTCAGAGGGTTGTTATAACAAAACCGGTTTAAAATCAACAAAAGATACTATATGGGGATCGTTTTGTTTCAGACTTCAATGGATTAAAAATTCCCTAATGTTTCAAAAGGCACAATGGGATGACAAATCATAGTTACAATTTACGTGTACCTTTTACAAGTGACCTATATTCGTTAATTAATAAGTCGCTAGCTGATAAGCCTAAATTGCCCTTACAAATTTAGATATGAAAAAAGTGCTCAAATGTTTTATGTCATTATGTAACAAAATAGTTTCCATTTATTAGCACTGGCTAATATTATCAAAAGATGTGTATTTACAAAAATGTTGACGGATTATTATTTTCACAACGTGGTTTTTAAAGATTCGTCTTTAAAATATAAATTTCAACAAATGATATTGAGAAAATATGTGGCTATAGAAACCGAGCTCGCAATTACTTGCCGCAAAACAAAAATATTTTGCAAACGTGTAGTTTTGGACCTCACTAGCTTAATGCTTCAAACAATTCGTTTATTAGGTTTTCACGAGGCAACCCCAACTTTCAATCTTTAGGTGGTCACATAAACAAACACACGAAAGGAGTGACAAACATATGTCTATGCCTTTTTATGCCAAACATATTCTAGCAAGAACTTAACCAGTACCCCAACGACCCCTCCTTCCAAAACAAATATAATAAACGACGCTCTTATATCTATGCACCCTTAACGCCCCTCCCCCACCCCCATAAAAAATAAACAAAAATAGAAATAGATAAATTACATAAAAGAAGAAATAAATAACTCCTTCCTGCAGATATTGTCAATAGAATTACAAACTGGAGTCTGTCTGGATAACTTTTTGTCAGACGTCTCCAACATAGTTATCCCTGTTGGTTTCGAAAAGTTTACAAAGTCTGAATAAACCACCATAGAAACGATATCCGTACGCAACATTGTATAGGGCATAGCTAATATTATACCTTATATACAAATCATTTTCCCAGCCTTTCCTTTCCTTATGTCTTTAAAAAAAACACACAAACAAAAAGATTCGAGATATTTTAACTAAAATCCGATTTTATCTGCTCAATACCATTTGCTCAGTTTCGGTATTTTTCAGAGCTTATTTTGACCCGAAGTTGACTCTTCTCAATCGAGGTAATCTAATTTATTAATTCACCAATTATCCATTTGCTACTTGGAAAGTGAAATATGTCACTCGGATCATGGGATATACCTCAGATTAAATATAGAGAACGAACAAGCTATGAGCCAAATAAATGTAGAAGCTCAAATAGCCAGTTGAAATGATTTTTGCGTCATCGCGTCGTTTCTTCAATACGTTATCAAAAGCATTTTACATTGATTACTTGAAAATGAAATGGGGGCTGTATGTAGCTTCACAAAGGAAACGACGTGTATAAAATACTATGGTGAAGGAAATCATAAAATGTGACACAAAAACCTGTAATCTCAATGTAAATGGACGCTTCTCTAGCCCATTCGAGGACCTATCCTCAACACGTAAATGATGCCCTTCTTATTCCCACCTCAAAAGATTTCGGAAGCTATAATCCAAGGAAACTTGAAAAGAGGGGTAATCAAGGGTGCATTTAAAAGGGTATTAGTACAACGAGGGGTATAGGATTAGTGGGAGGGGTGATCCTTTCTGGGGTCATTCACCTAAAATCCGGGTGGTCAAATGATACTTTCTACCCAGGTGGTCAACCGTGGACATGTTTCTGAGGAAGCCGTGGGCGTGACATGACCCGGAAATCAATAATTCTGACTAAAAATCGATTTTTGTCTGTGTTTATACGCAAGTAAAGCCATTAACGAAAACAGAGGCCGTGATCCCTATTTTTGAAGTTAGGGATTAAAACGTTAATCGTTTTTAATTTGAATAAGGAACATGATGCGTGGTTCAATGTTTCGTATACGTTCATTACCCATACCTTTTGTTAAATATCGAACGCCCCTCCTTAAAAGCCGCTGTCCGTGAGAAACGCTTACTCACATTTTCAATTTCAAAAGGTATAGGCCTATAGTTTGTTTTCGTTTTAGCATGACGAATTATGTTATCAGTAATAATATAGACCTCCGTGCTGATGCATTTAGGCCCCAACCGCTCTAAACAAGAGCGAAACCCAAGCGATTGTTTCCCATTTTCTCAACAACATTTAAAAACTGTTCCTGACCTCGTCTTCGACTCGAGCAACAATAATCTAGTTTGGGCAATATTGTTCTGCACAATACTTTCATCAAAATATTTCATTCGACTACTAGTATCCAGGATTCGGCCCTGCTCTCCGTTAGTGATTTTTTCTTTCTTTTAGCGCCCCTATATTATGTAGTCATTTGGGGGCTCCCATTTATCTATTTTATGATTTATCTATGCATATGGTCCACCCCGTACACCCCTGCTACGAAGCCACAAGAAGATACTGGAGTAGCAGTAATTGGTTCATCGATTACGAAACACTTCTTGGAGGTTGACGCTAATGGTTGATGAGTAATTGAATTACCCAAAAGATAATTATCCTTTAAAGCATGTGCTTTATTCTTTGTATAATGGGTCATTAAAGCATACATTGCCTTTGTTGAACCTAGGAAATGATAAAGAAACGCTATCATGGGTTTCCACAAAACACCACAAAGGTCCTCGGTGCGGGAAAAAGCCCAAGTACAAACATTATTTCCAAACAATACATTAAGCTGTCTTGTTATTGGACACCTTATACGCCTACTGGATATTTACACAACGAAAGCAGCCAATCAGACGGTGGGTTCTTTATTGTGAGGTCAGACCTTAAGTATGCGAGGAATGTCTGCGAACATTGTAAGCTGGACTTGTCAACTTTGACCCTTCCAAAATGATTGAAAGACCTGAATAGGGAATGAGTTTGCATTGAGTTCTCGTTGAAAAGCTCGAACGGGGGCTTATTTTCGAATGGCAAACACGCCCCCCCCCCCTATCCATCATGGCCCCCAAATAAATTCTGGATCAACTCAAATAAAATAAAGAGAGCCAGTGTTATCACAATCAACCCCATCCATCAGACACCATAAGGACATTGATCACTAATTTTTGACGACCCATTACAAATTAAAACTCCCTTTCGAGAAAATTATTTAGCAATAAAAAAATAAAACAAACAAACAAACGAACGAATTCTGGTATCAATTTTTCCTTTTCCCCCTTTTTTTTTGCGGGGGGTTGCCTTTTTGTTATTTTATTTTTATTATTTTATTTTTTATTTATTTATTTTTGGAGTGTGGGGGATAGGGGTCGTCACAGGATCAATACAAAGATATCTTTCCAATACGGTTAGATCACTCGAGTCACAATTTCACAAATTAATGCCTAAACTCCAAAATTAAGGATAATGTAAATTTCAATTTATTTATTATTCATTCATTTGGCATTCGGCTGACTATCGAATTAGAAAACTAGATAGAAAATGGTAATTTGGGGATATTGAAATTTTCCACATTTTCCAGCATTCTTCTGCCCGGATTTTGAAGGTTGGAGCCCAAATAATAAACGCCCCTCCTGCATTAATTAAACGTGTCCAACAGCACTTACATGAGCAGAAAATAAAGGGGGCGGGGGAAAAGTAATGAATCAAATTGTGAAGTTTGTGAGAAAAAAAAACTTCATTAAGATGAGCGCCCTCTCTGGGATGATCATGCAAGACGAACACCCCGCCGATTCTATGGTGTTTTGTCATCATGGTAACTGAAATAATATTCAATTCAATTCAATCTTATTTTTCAATTAAATAGAAATCATTACAACATTTCGTTAAAACAAAAAACAGTGAGTAACATAACATTTTAAATATTCTATATACAAAATCGTTCTCAAACTAAAACAAAAACTTGAATATAAAGGATAAATTTAATTTTAAAAATATCAATATTTTCTATAGAAATAGAGGGACTCCATCAGAAATGGATACTTGTATAGAATATGGGTCCCTCAAAATAACAAAGTAACATTACACAAACTAGCTTATGTAAAGGAATTCTAGATTATATAATTGTGACTACCCATGACAACGCATCAAAAATGGGGGAGCCAAATTGCATAGGAGATTGATTTTCTTGTTAATTAAAGATACTTAAGACTCAGATAGTCAACTATAGCATTTAGATTTGAAATTTTGAGCAATAGAAGAAGTTAATGCTACAGTCACACAGACACTTACGTTGAGTTACGTCCGGTTGCGTCTAAAAATTATTTTCTTTTCTGCGGATCCCCACGGATGCCTACCAGTCATAGTCAGCAGTGGAAATATTGATAACTTCATTCATCCAGTAAAACAAAAAAATACATAAGAAATGATAGAATAGAAGATGAAATAAGATTAAAACAACATAAACGTATCTATACGTAAGTGTCTGTGTGACTGCAGCATTAGGGATGATTATGTAAAGGGTTTAATTTCATTTAGTCAAGAATTCAATTTATTATAATTATTTACAAATGAGTGTCACATGAAATCCCTAATAAAACCAAAGGGTTTACACAATGGAAAAGGGGGCGTCAAGGGAATTCATTGAAATATGATGAATCCTCATTTTGTCAAAAGTTTACACTGATGGAACTGCTTCATATTTGACCCTATTTGAATACAAACTCTTATAATTTCCTTACCCGGACAGTTGTCAAAAAATATTCAAATATTTACAGAAAATTTACAGAAAATTTCCCGTTATACAGAACGATTTTAAATTTTTTCTCAAAAAAAACAAAAAAAAAACAAAACAGAAAAGTTCTTGCAGCAGAGCTTTCAGAATAATAAAGTTACAGAAAATTCGTATATTGGGTATGAACATCTACAAAATTTTCTGCAATAAAACTCTTTTTCCTTTTTCAAAACAGACCTCTTCTGTTAAATTGCAAAAATTTCCCGTTATAAAAATATACGTCATAAAATATACAGAATTATTCTGTTTTTGTTTTCTGTAAAATCTTTTGTTGTTTTTAAACAGTGTATCATCATTAAGTACATGTTCAACAACAAATGAAAATATGAAAAAACAGGACTGTTTCAGGGAAGTTTTTTCTTTTTCTTTTTTTTTTTTGCGGGGGGGGGGGGGGGTTGGTTGTAATTTGTTGTCGACACTTTACGTTCTGTCACCTCTCTCTCTCTCTCTCTCTCTCTCTGCCGAACATATTTCCTTCTTTACCGTTTCCATCTCACTCTCTCCATCCAACCTTCTCTCTCCTTCCTTCTCTTTCACTTGCATGCACCCTTCTCTCCTTCTTATCGCTCTCTCTCTCTCTCTCCCTCTCTCTCTCCCTCCCTCCCTCCTTCCCCCTCCTCTCTCCCCCATCTCGCTCTGTCTCTCTCTCTCTCACTCTCTCTCTCCTCCCTCCCCCTCTCTCTCTCTCTCATATACTGTTAGAAATTTTCTCCTTAAAAAAAAACAAACAAACAGAAAAGTCCTTGCAGCAGGGCTTCAAGAAAACCTGTACTCTTACTGCATAATTGTTGACAATTTACAGTAAAATGACAGTAAAATTACAGAAAATGAGTATATTCTGGAAATTTTCTGTTTAAAAAAAAGAGGAAAAGTCTTTTATTACAGGAAATTTGTAAAATTTCACACCCCATCCTACCAATTTTCTGTGATTTTACTGCAAATTGTGCAGTAAGTTTACAGGTGTTCTTGAAGCCGTGCTGCAAGAACCAGTGTATGTTTATATACCCCCTCCTCTATCCCTCTCCCTTCTATTCGGTAACCTGTCTTTGACACGTTGTATTTATAGGGTTGAGCGAATCAAAACTTTTTTTTTCAAACGAGTTTTTTCTATAGTCAAATTCGATGTAGAAATTAAAAATGACAATTATTTTTGCGTACGATGACGTCTGACGTCGCTAAAGTGAAAAAAAAAAAAAAACTGGCCGCCAAAATGGCGTTTTTGCCAAATTATCACACTCTTTTAGGTATATATAAACCACTTTTATTATGACTTTATGGGATTTGGGTGTCAGGAAACCCAAATCTGACCTCTTCAACATGATAAATCCTCCCTAAATGAACCATTAGTGTAGTTTGGTAGTTAGTTTCA
>CALNVZ010002395.1:0-15125 GCA_940671915.1 Paracentrotus lividus | reverse complement strand
ATTTTTTTGGACAACTACGGGGTAGAGTCCACATCGTATGGTATAAATGGCAGCGTTAGCAAAAGTCGTTACGCTGTTAGATCTTTTAGTAGCGTAGGGCCCTATAGTATTTTCCGAAGTCTCTACGCGAGCTCTACAGTATTGAACTACAACTATATGGGAACCATGTCTAGATCCCACCTTTAAATTGGTTCAAATATAAAAGAATGTAGTAACGATTAGCGTGATAAAGGCATGTACAATGAAGTACATGTATTAATTTATCCCCCCAAAAATAGCTGTAATAGTGCGAGCAGTAGGCCTAAATATTGTTCTTTAATTCATTAACGAAGTAGGGCTGCATAAGAACTGGTAAAGTAAATATATAATGGAATAAGAAATGTAATATACATGACTGTAAAATTGCAAGTAATGGAAAATTCGCAAAAAAAAAAATATTTAGTACATTGTAAGAAAGATGTCAGACATGAGAATAAAGAGCATAGAGGCGTAGACCCAGATGGGCTACAAATATTCTGTCAACATTTTGGCTCTTTTTTTAATCATAATTTTCTTCACCCAGGCCACAGAATATGGGCTAGTGAGATCAATGTTCAATACTGTGCTCTTCACTGCAAATATGCTTACTTAGGTTATCTGAGTTTTGGGCTTTTCTCACTGCAGTAAGTGGGCTGGCATGCCCCACACTAGAACCATTCTCTTCTCTTGACAATGAGCATGAGTTAGTACGCTTTGATCATTTGCTGGAATCCTGTTTTGGAAAATTGGGTGCACCATATACATTTGCTATTATCCGGGAGTGAGTGATGACCTCATTACAAGCCACATAAAATATGGAACAATTTAGATTAGGCCTGCAATTGCAGCTAATGATTTAATAGCACTGAGTCGCTCATCATAACATTTACTTTGGCGTATGTACTTTTCTTGCATCCTTGCGCGACGCTGTCCACCATCATCCTCACGCTGGTCTCTCCTTCTACCTTCCTGCCACAGCTGCAGCACCCGCTCACGCACCTGAAGCCTTTCCTTTCCACGTCATGCGACTCCACAACACCTTCCAAATTCTCTACTCCTGCGCATCTGAACTCATACACCATCCTCTCTCTCTCTGGGCCCCGAGTCATCTCTCCGCTCTTCATCTCTCCTCACCAACTCCGATCCTCTCACACGCCACTCAGCCCTGACAAAAGAAACGACAAACTTTATGGAATGAAATAAGAATTTGGAGCATTCGTCTGGTTAGAGGACATTTTTATTGACTCACCATGATTTTCTGATACGAATATGATCAAGTCATGATTAGTTTCGGATTTCAATTTGGCTGTGATGGTCAGTTTTCGAATGAATCAATACATCAACAGTCGATATTAGAACATAATATATCCAAGTTTCGAGAAAATGGCCCGAAATAGATACATTATTAGTAATGTAATCAACCTAGCGCATTTCCATTGCTGGTTACTTTATGTACAAGAGGTTTACCAGTTTAAACAAAGTGAATTTTGGCATATTTTTATTGTCATTTTTGTGCATTTGACTGTGATTGCTTTAATGAAACTTTTGGGCACATAGCTTCAACTAGTCTCTTAGTACATGTCTTTATCAAATTCGTATTTGAAAGTTACTGAACCATGACGAAGCCCCAAACTTCTTCTCATTTCCCATGATTTTCGTGTATCTTGTCCATGAGGCGTGGAAACATCGGGATTTTTTGTGAAATGAATCAAATGACTCCCCAAGAGGAATTGTATTTAGTTATTATTCCCAATCAAGGAAGAATTCTGAATTTGTAGTCCATAGTGAGAAAAGAGGCACATATTCACCGAGATGCACGACAGACCACACGTGACTGAATATAGTCCATGACAATTTTTTTGATAAAGTGGAGTAGTATCGAACCAATTGAGTATTTTGTAAATATTATGAACACGTGCTGCACATAGACGAGAAGCTATACTCAGAAAAGCTAAGAGAAAACATCCGAAAGAACTGTGTTTATCTGAGTATGCTTTCTAGTTGCTAATTAACTGGCAATGCAGATTTTTTCGTTAATTACTAAAATGGCCTAGTATATTATTTTGGATTGTTATTGTATTGGGTTATCAATTAAGCCGATAGAATGGAATGGATTATGCCTTGCACATCTATATGCAGACACGAGAATTCCTCATATTTTCTGTTGATTGTAACTGGCTCACCTGTGAAAGTACACTATAATGTTGGCTGAGGTACTAATGGTACGAATTTTGATAGACAGTCGCTCATTAACGTAAAATTTGACGCAACCATTTCTCGCGTTCTCACTGACCTATCGATCGTTATAACGGCTTGAAATGAATTCTTTAAGGGGAGAAGACGATATATACGTACAGTAGTGATTATTCCTTGTCTGTATATAGCTTACCGGAAAAAAGCAAATTTTTTAGATATTTCTATGAAAAATAGATAATACCGACTATATATTATTTGAAATTGCTAAACGATTAGGTGCACGATTTTGTATATCTATGTCTTCTTTGTTTTTTTTTTGCTGTTCTTCTTATTTTTTTTATGTAAGAATGAAAAACACAGAATAGTTAGTTTCATTTACATTTAAATTTTATGAATCTTCTATATTAATTTTTGGTTCATAAAGCTGGATGAATAGTCTGAAAGCATTTTCTTTACCCCTAAGTATTAGGTCTCATAAAACGCCGTCTCTTCGCCGATTTCTATATGTTGCTATAATTCCCTCGCATCATCATTTTGAGAGCGCGAAATCCATTAAGATTCTCACCTCATTTTAATGTCTCTTTTACGATAGATTTATATTTCCTCCAGAATGTGTGTTGTAAATTGTTTTTTGTTCTTTTTATATATATTATGCTCAAATATTGTGTATTATATTCGCTAGTATTGCCGCAGCAAGGGAAGAAAACTTATATTGCTTTTTGGGGTGGTTGTGTTATATATATGCTTTCGATTCAACTATGTACTCCATTATACCCTGTCTGATAATCTTTAGCAATACTTGACGATTTAGCGTTTGTGCCTTAAGGTGAAGCCATATCTGCCATCCCCACGGTTCTCGCCACCACATGCCCAGGTACTACATAATAGCACGAGAGAAAAACACACGTCCGGCGCATCACCACCAAGTCCGGGGTATGTCCCTCTATGCAATAATGGTCTTAAGCTGAAGATAGGGTTAAGATTATAATTTGGGAGGGAAGAAAATTAGTTATAAGAATGACTCCACGCCAAAATTGTGTAGAGCCCTTTTCTCTGATTAGCGTCATGCACTGATCAAAGTTTTCTGTGTGCGCGTACTCAAGCGGATGAATCGAGGCGTAGACCGTATCGCTTTGGTTCTTGCGAAGTGCGCACTTTTAACCCGCGTCCGCAAGAATTTCTGGAGATTCACTGAGGCTGGGAGCCCGGCATTTGTGTCTGCGTGTATTGAGCCTGTGGACCCAGGAATAACAACGCTACAAGGATTTTGCTCCTGTGCTGAAATATTATGGTGAAATCATGGCCTAGTATATCATTGTCTGAACGGTTAGACACTTTAATACCTTTAGGCTTTTCTTTATAGTTTGGAAGATTCGCCATAATGACATTTATTGTTCACGTGTGCTACGTGGGCTATAGAGAGTAGTACTCTACCTTGATATCTCTTTGCATGCGTCTTTTGCGATTGGCACGCGTGGGCGCGGTGGTACTACTCGTAACCGGCCACCTATGTGCCATGCGGTCTCCATTCGTACTCCGATTTTTGACTGGTGCGCCGAAGGGTGTGCTTATTCTCCGTTGGTGGTACGAACAGGCGCCATAGACAATGCGATAAGACGTACATCGGCTATTCATTAATTAGCTCGCAAAAGGCTTGTAATGAAGATCCAGTTTACAAATCGAAATACAAAATATCATCAACGTTCTAAGACATAATTTACATGGTTCTCCAATGGATAATCCTGGTCGCCAGAAATTAACTGATGTTTATTTTCACTAGCCACATTGTTCATGATGAACCATTAATGGCTTATACAAGGTACACTACTTAGGGTCCATGGAAGTAGTCAAATCTACTAATGTATGCTGTCAGAAACTTTTCGATGAGGGCAATAAGGCGTGGGATATGTTCTCGATAGTCGTAAAGTGGAAGGGTGCATGTGGAGAATTAGAGATTAAAAATTAGGCAACACGTACTGTGTGATTTCCATATACTGTTCGCTTTGAGGTTTGGTTAATTGTCTTTTAACTTGCAGTTTACATATTTTTATTATTGAATTATTAAGTGATCAGTTTCCTAAAATTGCTGTCGGTTGTCCGGACATTGTATTATATTGGTAGGTAGTTCCTGAGTTGTTCTAATAACGATGGTATGGACACTTTTAATACGGAGTACTATAGGATGGACGAAGAAAAAATACATACTAGTAGGCAGCTGTCTATACAAGAAAAAGCAAGTGGGTACCCTCAGTAAAGATTTGGGGAAAGTTTGGTGATAATAAACTTAGTTAATTGACCATACGCTCTTTGAAGATGTGTGCATAACAAGTAGGGGATAAGGGGAATGTGAATATCAGTGGTTTTGAGGGGAAAAAAAATATTATGTACAACCTGTATATTTTAAAGAGATTCATATCACTCAACGTATCTAATACATTCATATAACTTTTCGATTCTTATTCAAATACATTGAAAGTTTCGTAGAAAATGATTTGCAGCTGTCTTCAAATCTGTGGCCTAACCGAGCTCTGCATTGAGACCCAGCGGTCGCAATCGGTGCGCGCTGATATAGTTTATTTGTTGTGGCAGAGAGCACTACAGAAAGTGGAATAGCGCTCGAAACCGCCAAACGCAGATAGTTAGGCGCTATTGACCGATATTTATAATATCCCCGCGAGTAGGGTTCAGTATAATGTGGAGTAAGACCAAAGGAGGTGAATACAAAACGGGGGTGCGAGCATGATATGTAGTGGGCTGTGAATCAACCGACATCAAGCATACATAGCACCAAATAAACAAGATATAATGCAAAATGTAATGGTTAACCTTTTTGTTTTCAATAATAATATTTTATATCTTTTTAGTATTGGCAAGAAATTGGTATTTTTTCTTTTTAATAGGGACAAGGATTTTTTTTTAGGTGCTCGCTAATTTTAGGTTAGTCTTTCATGGAGTTTATACTTTTTGGTCTTTTTGTTATCACGCACCAGAGTTTAATTCTCCAGAACAATTATTATTAATGCTGGCATTCACTCAGTAAGAATTGCTATCTGGTTTTTAGGCTCCGTATCCATGTGTAGACAGTAAATGGCATAGCGAATTCCTAGACTGAGACTCATAGATCCTTTTTCTCTGTTTTTTGTGTTCTTCTTCCAAACGGCAATAAAAGATGGAACTACTCTTGAGTTCTTGATGTATTTAATCGCATTGAAGCAGGTATGCATAATTTCATCCATTAGATTTGATCAGATTTATTAAGGTATTACATAAGTATTCTTGATGATTCACACTTACAAACTTCTAGTTCTTTGAAAGGGTACTATGTATAAAGATTCTTAAATAATGGTTAAATAGATTAATATTAGGTTATTTGTCATGTACCAGAAGCCAGAAACACTTTTTTTCTCTTCAATGTAACATACTTAATATAATATATTCTTAATTAATTATGGATAGATCATATGTCCATTTTCATACAGTGTATCATCTGTATTACTTTCTGTGGTACAGGGCATAGAACATTTTTTTCAAAGAATCTATCGAAAGATAACAGAATCACTGTATAACAGGTGTAACATGTAACATCAATACGCTTAAGCACTTGTCATAGAACAAGAATAGAAAGAAAAAAAAAACATTATAGGCGCTGCTTGCTCTTTTTTTAAATTATATTTTTGAATAATATTTATATTCACATTTAAGATTCAATTTGACAGAAGTTCTAGACTGTTTGGGGCATAATAATTAGTTTAGCACCATATTAGTCTGTGCTTTTTATGTATACTCCAAGTTGTGGGGGATATAGAGTATAATT
Source organism: Paracentrotus lividus (assembly GCA_940671915.1). Taxonomy (NCBI): domain Eukaryota; kingdom Metazoa; phylum Echinodermata; class Echinoidea; order Camarodonta; family Echinidae; genus Paracentrotus; species Paracentrotus lividus. Next base: position 9,097 of record CALNVZ010002395.1, on the reverse strand, counting down.
TAAGTCGCTGATTATATTATTGTAAGCTATTCCTGTAAGGATATTGTCTTAAATACTACACCACTTAATCTCATTAATCATTATAGATAAAATGCAATAATGATATGGGAAATGAATGACAAATTATATATAATATTTGTGCATCAGCTTTAGAAAGGAAAATACGTTACAGGTGGTAATATCATTTGTCAATTGGGCCAAGCCTTATTTGGACACCCTTGCAGAGAAACAACACAAAGCGATCATGTTTGCCTATATAGTTAGTAAGTATTTACTGGCCCCTTTTCAATAATTTACGTAAGAGTATATATATTTTTTGTTTAGTTGTATTTTTTATTGGGACGGGAGACGGCGGGGCACAGGGGTGCCAATTTCGGGGAAAGAGCGGGCGTTCTAGTGCTTCTAGTGTAGCATCCACAATAATTCTTTTTAAGATTAAAGGATCTAGCAAAAAGATATTATGTCCATTTGGAAAAATCTAAAAGCTGATCTGGGTCCATGGCCGAAAGAACAATCTCATTACACTTGGCATCTTACGATATGACCAAGTGAACCTACAAAAGCTGTTGTAAATTCCTGTGCTTATTAAAATAAGATACAAGTGAGACGAAAACTAACATGATTATTCTTAAGACAAGGATATGGTATTGGGGGTAATTGCAAGCAGTACGTTATGTTACTTTTTTAGGGAAAAGGGGTGCCAAGGAGGCTTGACAGTATTAAATGTAGCGCCCGAAATGGAATTTGAAGGTGACAGCAAGCTTTCTCTAATGCAGGTATGAGCATACGCTGAACTTAATCTCCGTACCAACTTTTAATCGGTCCGGGCAATCTAGTCTTAAAAGAGCAGGCGGATGAAATGGTCAACTCCGTGTCCTAGTTCGGATGTGAAGGGCGGTACGGTGCATATTTATTTACGATCGGGGGTGTCGGCACAGACACTGAGGAAAAATATTTAATAGAATGTGACATATGGAATCATTATGCCCAGTATTGGTAATAAAATGGAATGAATGAGCGGATCTTTGTAACAAAAACATGGAAAGGGCGGATAAAATACTATTGTTTAAAACATCAAGAACATCTCAGAATAGAGAAGTAAGCAAAAATATGGCAATAATTTATCATTATTCGCTCCGCAATTCTAGAATCGGGACCGAGCACTTTTGCATTGGTTTTGGTGCGAAATTTTCTAACAAGGACTGCTTTTGGGGCAGTCGTGGTGATATAGTCCGCTAGCTCAGAGACCGTTTTTTGCAAGCATGCCTTTGGGCAAACCAACTTATTTGTGAAAACCGCTATTTTGTAAATCAATGTTTTTATATCCTTGTATTTTTGTATATAACATATTAAGGAGCTTTTCTACTGCGTTTCAATATATGATATTCGCTACCAGGACTGTATTCGAGATAATATATTTAGTACTTTGGAAATTAGATTGATGATTGATGGAGTTTTTTAGGTTCCTCAAAACGAATATATTTGATAACTGAAATAAGAACCAAATACAAAGCGATTACAATTTGAAACTGAAGGCGATGACACTAACAGCAGCCAAAATGTAATTATCTGAAGGAAACGAGTATATTTGCGGAGAAAAAAAAACATGTTTTCTATACCTTCTTCAGTCTTTGTAATGTGATGCGCGACTACACTGGATGTTAAAAAAAACGGCGCGGTCGCTGTTTGGAGAGGGCATGGCGGTGGCCGCGCCGTTGGCACGTGCTCTAGCGATGCCTGGACTGCCGAAAAGTTGCTGCCGTCAAGGCGGGAGCGTTTTCGAAATAGTGACTGGTGCGCGAGGGGGGGGCAAGATTCCACATATAGGGAGAAAGATTTCAATATGACATCATATTCAGGTACAATGTACAGCATCATTGTCATGACACGAGGCAGTCCCCGCGTTCATTCCGAATAATAAGGATTATTACGGACCGAGGGGAGGGGTAGCGAAACTATTGGAGACCACTAGCATCGGGTGAATCGAATAATGGCGCCTTTTACTTCTGAATTATCGATTTAATTTTTTATGTTTTATAGATTTTCGTAGTTCAATTACTGCTCATGGTTGTAAATATCTGGAGTAAGACGATACATAATTCCTCTTGTTTTATATATGTGGCTGAGATTTTTAGGGCATTAAATTAGCATTCCAATTTATAGATCATTTTTGGTCATAGTCAGTGGTTTCCGAAGTTTTGGCTTCTAATATGTCATGGAGAAAGGTGTACCGTACATAAGGCTAGTTGTTGTTTCATATTGACTTATCGAGATGTTGGATAGGGCAGAATTGCTCGCCAATACAAACTAATATTGGCACATTGCCATATAAGGTTGTGGAACATGGTTTTGTGGTACGATGGCACGAAGAGTACATTTTATAAAAATTACAATAATAATAGCAAGTGACCGAAATTGTCGTCGCGATGCAACCGGTTGTTTTGAGGTGATTTTTAGGGTAAAATCCGAGGTGTTATCCAGCCACGGTAAATAATTTCCAAATACGGGTACATGTAGATAATATGGCCACCTGAAAGCAAATCATGTCGTGACGCGTACGAACCGTGACTCGGTGGAGCAGCACAATGTTGTTCATATGAACTGTAATAAACGAAAATATAATCGTCGTGAGACGCATAATTGATTGTCCTTGAATAGTCTTGTCCTCAGAAAAAATTTTGGTGAAAACCAACAACGGTAGGCCATAAAACTTAACGGCGGCATTATTTTTTTAATTACCACCTGATGTGAAAATTTGATATTTCACAGAATGTGATGGTGAAAGAGTGTTTTGAGGGTAAGCGCTCAAATTGTTTTGTATATTTAGTAAGGCTTATAGTTTCATTTGGTCATACTAAGCGTTTTAGCAGGTGATTCTGTTTTAGGTGAAGAACTGAGGATTTTGTGGTAGAGTTTGTGGCAGATGACATGACTATGTGCCTTGGCCCGAGACCATCAAGCAAGGCAATTGCATAGTAGGGGGGCTATCGTGTAGACCATGGGACATGCCTATCACGTTACTTAAATATGGCGCGGAAATATCCGATTACTGGGTTCACGTTAGTACTGGATATGAGGCATAATCTCTTTGCTATCCCACGGTCGTGCGATTTTTTTTGGGTTATATTCACAGTATACCCATATTAATTACAAATAGACTATATTGTAGGCCACTATATTGAATTAGGATCGTTTAGAAGCGTTGTGATATGCGGTGGCTTATTGAAACAAGATATAAATTACCTTAAATTATGCTTAAAGATTAATTTTGACCTAAGAATAGATATTAAGCAAAATACTGTATAAATGCGCAAGAAATGATTAGTCGCAAAGATTTACTTGAGGCGGCTTGTTTTCATGATTTCGGTGTTCGCTGATCTAGAGGCTTGTATAATTTTCTCGAATTTTATTATGGGTCTTAAGTTAAAAATGTTAACATAGTTTTCAACATTTTATAGCCATCCCAACACACTCAATGGTTGAGGACTAATCTTCTCATTTTGTCGAGGAGTACACGGATATTATTAAAAACAATTACTCATTAAATGCATGTACTTGGCCTGTGTAAGATCGGTTACATTAGACCACCTCTGTTTCGACCTCGGGGAATACGATTCTAATCTCAGGGACGATAAATGTCGTGTCTCCCGTCAAAAGGCTAGTCCATTATTTGCAACTAATGCAGTGTAATTGTATGAACATCATACTAATTCGGCCACTTTAGTAAATGGAGCGGGTTGATACAAAAATTTTTAAAATATTGGCTAACCGAGAGGAGTGTGATTAACATCAGGGGCGGTTGATACAATATTGGTTGTGTGTTTTTCGTTTAGCAATATAATGCTTAATAGAGCAGTAGTTAGTATTGGGATCTATCATTATAAACTCAAGGAGTTCGTGTCAAATTTTGTAATTCTCTTGTGTGTGCAAATTGGATATAGAACTGACCAGATGTTTCGCAAGTTGAGACTTAGGAATGTGTAGGAGACCCATTAATTATCTTTTGTATTATAATTCTTGCAGGATATTGGTGAACATTGAAATGGAGATACGTTGTGGGTAAATTATTTCTAAGTAAGAAATACTCACCATGGCTTGATAGCCAGTTTCTAATAGTACTTATCTGATATGCCTTATTCTGCGAGAAAATCGAAGCTATCGCTCGGCGTAACAAAAACACGCACACTCTCTGATTATAAACGTAAACAGCACGATTCCTATTAAGCAACCATTTTATTTAAGCAAGATTCAAGTCATTTCGTGACTCTCCTGTTGTTCGTCAGTCATAGCATAAGTTTAGAATTAAGAGGGCTAAAGTTGCAATGGAACTACTTGGCATCAAAAAAATATATCATTAGTCACGCTCTCTTAATCCTTATCGTATCATGTAGGTAATTATAACTTGTTCAGATGACATAGTATATAAATGTTCCAAGGTGAACCTGTTATCGTTTCTTTTTTTGAAAAGAATTGTACCGGAAAGAAACTAAGAAATAATAATCTATTATGTATAAACAAAGCCGTAGATAGTTTAACAATCAAAAGAGAAAATAATACTTGGATTTATTTTAGGTTAGATATATAGTATGGCTTATTAGAATTAAGTTTAAGTAGTGGCTTTTAAAATAAATTGTATAAAAAAGTAAAGACACTGAGAGGGCACTTCTCAAATAGATAAACATATTGGATGGACATATGGCGCCATACACTGTAACACAGTATAATTAAAGTGGTCTGTAAAGCATATAAGTAGTGGTGTGGTAGCTTTTTCAAATGACATATGAATTAAGATAAAATAACCCGTGAAAACTAATTAATTTTTGATTTAATTAGGTTTTTTCAAGACATATTGGCATCCATTTACTGCTATAAAATGGTGCATCGCAATACGAGTGACTATAGATTACCAATCTGTGTCGATTGAACCTTAATTGGCCTTTAATTTAAATTTGTTTAATGTTTAAAAGGGACTCGTACTTGATAAAACATGGGGATATCATATCTCGGATGAAATAATACATTCCATCAAAGTTCAAAGAGGGACTCCCTGAGAGGGCTGTTTGATGTGGTAAGTCATCTTTGACCTATACATATAGACGGAACAAAAGCCGACTCCATTGGTAAGCATGAGGTCTATATATTCGGTTATACGCCTATCCGGGTCGATAAATAGCTAATGGCTGTACCGAGCATTACAGCAAGTGTAACATTGTTAGCTAGCCTCATATCGTTAAATTTGGTTTATTTTTTGTTTGACGACGATTAATACAAGGCCTAGGTCTACGGCGCATGTACAGTGATTCCGCGTCTATTGAATTTCAATAAATCACCGGAGAAGCCACACACAATTGAGGCCGACAAAGTCTTTGTGTAAATTGAATTAAAGAAGCGACTATCGAATGTGGCAGGACGTCCGCAAGGAATTAAGCCATCCATCGTCACAGGGATATCGTAGTGAAATATCTGCGCTTCTTAATAGCAAGCAAATGCGCGCTAAGTTATTTAGATGTTCCAGGATTCATTTTTAACGCGAATTCCGAACATGAAAGAAATTGTATGACTGTGCGTAACCATGATTTTGATATTGTGTTGTCGAATTTTCTCCCGCCATGCAACAATGTGCTCAGAATTCGCAAGACGTTAGTCCGAATTTGTAACCCCGTGACTGTACGTTAAGTTCATGGAATCATGCCTTAGTGACACTTATTGTTGATAAGTACGTAATGGGCTTGAAACCATCGCGTACGCTTCAAAGGTGACACTACGGAATGGCGGCTAGTTGCTGAAATCCTCTAACGATGTATACTTACGAGTTTTTCTAAGGTGGGATTAGATGTATTGTTAAAAATCTTGCATTAGATTACTATCGATTGGAATATATTTCGTAGAATAAGTGTTGTATATATCAAAAAAGAGTTGCCGTTCTACTTGGGCGACGGGCGGCTCAAGTTAAATAAAGAAAAAAAGAGATATATAAAGAAAGAAAGAAAAATAATAGAAAAATAGATAACAACACGCACGAAAGAGGTGGAGGGGGGCAACGTAGACCATTGTGCGGAGAGTGCGCTCTCTGGAAAATTTTATTTATAGCTGAGAACGAGTAATATATATCTGCTTGATCAAACTGGCTTGTCTCATATGCATAGATTGCGCGCAAGAAATAATCCAAAGTTGATCTTGACCGAAAAGTCCAGACAAACCATGCGTCTCGGCAGCTACGGCGAGTGCGAAAAAATATTAGGCCGACTCGTTTGGATGGTGAGTCGGAATGGGGATTTGAGAGAGTGAGACAGTGACGCTGGTGACGTCGGGTTCGACTCGCTATTGGAAAATGTGGACGGCTTGTGTTTGGTTTAACTAAATAATAAGATAGGAAGTATCCTGCTTCATTCTCTCGTATGTTTATAGAGGACATTTGGTTATAATATTATAAATAGCAAGGGTTCATTCTTTTTTTATATATACCATTGCCGAACCAATAAGTTACAGCAATTTGACCCTATATAGACTGAGCACTTAAGTCTAATTTTATTCAACGTGGTTAAATATCACAATACTATTCTTATTTATGCTTTCGCAATTGAACCTGTAATGACAAGAGGATTTTCTCATCATGAATTGCATTTTTCTCATGATTTGTGGAATTAGCTGTCGAAAAGGGGACTCTTGCACGATACTTCGAATTTTTAATTTGTAAAATAAGATGACGAGTGTGGTGGTTGGCAGATGGGACGGCGCCGGCACTTCCCCCTCCTATCCCGGGCTTCACACTATTTTGTAACTTGCCTATTGGTCGTAGTATTTTAATATCACTCTAACAGAAAAAACCATATAAATACAATATATATAAATACCTTGGATATCAATAATATTATAATATCAATATTTGTTATATATTTTATCCCATTTTATTTTTTTCATTAATTTTTCTTCAGGCTCTGTCTGCAAGTCAATGTCAGAGAGCATCTCCGAGATGGTCATCATGTGTCGCTCATACATCTGCTATCACAACTCAACATAGCACAGCAAGTTGGTCAACCATAACACAGATGAAAGCTTCGCAAGACAGAAGTATCACATCAAACACTGAGGTACTTGAGATAGATGATTATCACAGCCGAAAGCTTCTCAGCTAGGATTCTGAGGTATTTTTACCTTCATGGTTCTAATTAATTTCTGTAACTTGAATCTGTACATCGAAATCATTTTTCTGAATAAATCTCGACTATTTTAGTGCGAGTTGTATTTTTAGATATTGGCTAAATGGTTAATTTTCGGCCAATTGGAAAATGCCAACATTTCTTTAATAAGAAGAGGCATTGGCATAATTATTTATATTGGGGCAGGGTATTTATTTTTTTCATTGTTTAAATATATTTAATAATTTGGCAAATTTACTTATACTAATTAGGCTTTTATAGGTAGCAATTTATGTTCATATTTTTTTGTTCGGAATTAAGACACCCTTTCCAATATGGTGTGGGTATTTGAACCAGAGACTCAACAACTGCTTGAACCGCCTTTCTTAAAGCAAATTATTTTGAACGCATTTTAATAGAACTTGATTTTTTTTGCAATGATTTTTTTGTACTGAATGTTATGGTTATATATATGTTAATGTAACATTATTGCAACATGTACTGGCTGATATTAGGTGTTAGCCGGTAAACGCGGATCCGCAGACTGTAGTTATTTAGTTAACTTTGGCCCAAGGGGCATCATGGCAGCCAGCATGGTGAAACAGTGTCTTAACTCCTTTGCACCTTGCCTTGAGACTGATAGTCAACAATTGTACTTATTAACTATATAGCAGTATCGTAAATAATTTTTCATTTTCTCTGGTTAATGGCTCGGCTAAAAAGATCTGAAAATCACTGATCAATGGGTGGCGAGCGTCCTGGTGTTCGCTCTGGCCTGAGGCCATCTACAATTTTCCTCTTATTTAGGTACTGGAAGGGGCAAATATTGTTGATATATTTTTATATGTAAAGAGAAGAGAAAGTCTTCCTTTGTATGCTTTAATAATTTAATGGATTAAGGCCGGCAAAGAGTTATAATGATTTTGTGTTTTTAATAATTTTTTTTTTTTCCTTTTTAGTGATGGAATTCATTTTTATTATATTGTTGTAAGTGTCAGTGACTATTTGGGCAGTGATTATAATAATAGTGAATAATAATGTGGTATTAAACATATCATGCGAATTGAAATAATAATAATTAATCATAATAATAATAAATTAACAATAGATAATAGATAATTGTAAGTAAATTTACTAATTTAGAAAGTTTTTTTTGTTGATTAAGTTCTGAAAATCCAATGGTTGGTAAGGTATATAAGAGTATATGATGAGACGGTAAGAGACAAATATTTCAATTATTATATAGTGACCCATTGTAATACAGGGGATTTTATAATGCCTGTCTTAATATATTCTTTTTTATTTTAATATGGATTGGCTTATTTTTTCAGGAACAATCGTTCAACCCATAGGATTTCACATGTTGTATGAAGAATTTCATTATCAGACACTTGTTTTGTCACCTTCGATCGACGTAGGTTTTTATTAGCAAATGCCTAGGCTGCAGATAACATTTTGGTAATTGGAGACATTTTGAGAGTTTCTGGGTAGAACTTAATACTGCGATAGGTGCCCTGACATTTTGTGTTTACTTCCTTATTTTTAAATGGCCAACGTAAAAGGAATACAGGTTAGTGGTCAAGTTCACTTCCGAAATGAGTTTAAGATTATTTAAGAGAATACTGAAAGAACAATATTATAAGAGTGGTACGAAATATGAGCCCGAATCAACGCCTCTTTGTCTCGAAGACATATACAATTGGTGCATCATTAATGTTAAAAAACATCGTTGGACAATACTGTTAACCCGGAAAAGCTCTTAGTTGCGCAACATTTCGGGGTTACATATCATTAATTTCTCACTCTCAGTCAGGCTTGAGGTTAGTTCCCGTGTCATCTTACGATTTAAAATGATGCACAGACCCCATACAAGAATCTTGGTTGGCTGAGAACGAACCACATTGAAATGGCGATGAGCTCATAAGGGGCTGATTCGTTGTTTTTCATCATAAGAGACG